>JASDQU010504930.1:0-12917 GCA_032191745.1 Picea mariana | reverse complement strand
ATGGATGACTTAATGGATTGTTTCAGTGGAGAATTTTTTTTTTCAAAGATAGATCTAAAGAGTGCATATCACTAGATAAGAATGAGAGAAGGTGATGAGTGGAAAACAACCTTCGAAACAAATGAAGGGTTGTATGAGTGGCTTGTTATGACATTTGGCTTAAAAAATTCCCCGATTACTTTTATGAGGCTTATGAATGAGGTATTGAAATATTTTATCTGTAAGTTTGTGATTGTATATCTGGATGATATATTGGTATTCATTAAAACTGAAGAAGAGCATTTGAGGCATTTAAAATTAGTGATCAGAATATTGCAGTAGGAGAAGTTGCTGATAAATCTAAAGAAATACTTTTTTATGAAGACATAAATCATTTACTTTGGTTTTGTAATCTCTTCAAATGAATTGAATATGGATCCAGAGAAGGTGAGAGCAATCAGAGAATGTCCATCGCTAAGGAGCATATTTGAGGTGAGAAGCTTCCATGGATTATCAAGTTTCTATTGGAAGTTCATTAGAAATTTCATTGGTATATGTGCACCAATATTAGATACAGTGAAGAAGAGACACAAATATTGTAAGTGGATAGAAGAAGCTGAGAAAAGTTTTAGGATATTAAAGGAGAAGATAACATAACAATTGATTATGGTCTTACCATATTTCGGGAAGACATTTCATGTAAGATGTGATGCTAATGGAGTTGCAATTGGAGAATTATTGAGCCATGATAATAGGCATGTTGAATATTTCAGTGAGATGTTGAATGACATTAAGAGAAAGTACTCCAGATATGATAAAGAAATTTATGCAATAATTCAAGCCTTGAAGAAATGGAGGAACTACCTTGTTCCAAAACAATTTGTTTTGTATAGCGATAATCAGGCTTTAGAATTCATAACCAAACATGAGAAGTTAAATCAAAGACATGATAAGTGGATGGAGTTTATGAAAAAATTCACTTTTTTCATTAAACATATTTATGGTAATGCTAACAAAGTTGTTGATGCATTAAGAAGGAGATGTCTAATTTTGCAGGAATTTCAAGTGAAAACCATAGGGTTTGAACACCTTAAGGAGATGTATTGTGATGATCCAGATTTGAAAGAGGCATATGAAGCATGTGCAAATATTTTTCTTGGAGACAGAAGCTAGTGGATAGAGTATATCATTCAATATGGATTGTTGTTTAAAGGTTGTCAATTGTGCATACCAAAGTATTCAACAAGAGAGAATCTACTGAAGGAAAAACATAGTGGAGGTCTAGCAGGACATTTTGGCCATGAAAAGACATTTGCACAGTTGAAAAGTACATACCATTGGCTAGGTATGAGGGGAGAAGTGAATAAATTTGTGGATAGATGTAATATTTTCCAGTATGAAAAAGGAAACAAACAAAACACTGGATTGTATCAACCATTTCTTATTCCAGATAGGCCTTGGGATGCAATAAGAATGGATTTCATGTTAGGATTCCCAAGGACAGAAAGAGGAAGTGATTCAATATTTGTGGTAGTTGATAGATTCTCAAATATGGCACAACTTATACGATGCCATAAAAATAATGATGCAACACACATTGAAAATTTGTTTTTAAAGGAAGTTATGAGACTTCATGGGTTTCCTAAGAGTATTTTCTTAGAAAGAGACACTAAATTTGTTGGTCATTTTTCAAGGAAATTGTGGAAGAAACTGGGGTCATAACTGTCATTTAGTTCAACATATCACCCTCAAATGAATGGACACACTGAGGTGGTAAATCAGATTTTAGGAAATTTTCTGAGGAGTCTGGTCACTAAACATCGTAGCCAGTGGGATCAAATTCTGTCACAAGTAGAATTTGAATACAATGACTCACCAAACAGGAGTATAGGGAAGAGCTCATTCTATATAGTATATGGGATGAAGACAAGAGGAGTATAAGAGTTAAGAGATCTGAAGCATAATGAATTCAGAAGCACTGGAGTAGAAGACTTCACTGTAGAAATGCAGAAGCTTCATAATCAGATCAAAGATAGTTGCAAAAGAGCAGCAACGAAAACAAACATAGATTTGATCAGCATAGGAGAGAACTTCAATTTGAAGTGGGAGATCAAGTTCTATCACATATCAGGAAGGAAAGGTTCCCAAGAGGAACATACAACAAATTGAAATTGAAGAAGATAGGATTGTGCAAGATCCTAAGGAAATTTGATGAAAATGCTTATGAGATAGAGCTGCTAGAGGATGTGGGTATATTTCCCATATTCAACATTTCAGAACTGTATCCTTATAGGAAATATAACAACAAAGAGTCTGAATATCAGAAAGAGATCTAGTGGGATAAGCAGATGCATGTATCTGAAAAGCCACAGATGGAAAAGGTCATAGATCGAAGAATTGGTAAGAAGACCTGGAGAAAAACTTACTTTGAGTATTTGGTAAAGTTGAAAGGACACCCAATAGAGGATGCAAGTTGGGTAAATGAAGAAAATATCCAGAAGCATGGAAAGTTAGTGCAAGATCTTATGGACATGATTCCATGATTTTTTGTCCAGAGTGGTATGATGTAGGAGCATCGTCATCAAGGCGCAAGTGGAAGACAACTCAGCACCCTAGCACACATTTTGAAATGATTCTGAATTTAAGAAGGGAATATCACACAAATATCTTGAAAATATTGTAATTAAATAACATATTTAATGCTTAGGAACTGAACCATCGCATGAGATCGATGGGGAGTGTATTTTTTTTTAATGTAGTAGATTGCAGGAGAGATTCAAATCATTTTCTCTTATCTGTCTATCTCAAATGTTTATTTTAATAAGACTTAGTAGTTGAAATATATTAATTTGATAGGATAACACTAAGGTAGTCAGAGGGAAAAGATCTATGAGCTTGTTTTGTATAAATAAATGTATTGTATGCCCCAATGAGGTTGCTGAAGAGTATTGTAGCTAAGATTATTGTTGCTGAAAGTTATTTGAAGTTGTTGCAATTTAGCTGAAAGTTGCAGAGAGTTGTTGTTGTTGTTAAGAGTTACTGAGAGATGCAGAAGAGCATTGTATGATTCCATGTGCATATCATTCGAATCAATATAACAGAGAAGCGTTGAACCACATGTTTGGTTTTGTTTTTACTATGTCTATCTGAATGAATGAATGGTAGGATTTTTGTTAATCACAATTCTCTGTTAATATTTGTTCTTATGTTGTGAATTCATTTAAATGGTTGAATGTATGAATATGTGAGGATTAGATAAGTTTCAATTGATTCTCTTCTACGAGAAAGTGCAAGGAGTGCATAGTGTCTGCAAGGTATGCATTGACAGAGTCTATTTCAACTCATAAGCTTAGAAGAGATAACGTGGATATTTTGTTTGCAAGGACTGCATAAGTGTCTGCAAGGTGTGCGTCAATAGAGTCTTCCTTGACTCAGAAGTTAAGGAGGGATATCTTGAAAGTGCATGTAGGTGGAAACACACTCAGATTCATATTGTTCAAGAGGAACCATTGAGCTGTATAAGAACTGTTGCGAGGAGTGCAGCACAGTCATCCATCAAGATTTAAGTTGAAGGAAGGTTGTTGCAAGGTGTGCATAGGGTTGATATTTGGCTAAGTATCAAAGAAGTCATTCTGAGAAGTTCAAAGTGTTGAGAAGGAACAAGTTCGAGAGAGATAACTTCGAGCTTTGTATGAAAGGAGTGCATATTGTCCACAAGGAGTGCGTTGGCAGAGTCTTTTGAATCGAAATCTCAGGAGGAGTAACTTAAGAGTATTTACAAAAGACCATGAAGAATTATTGCAAGGTGTGCACAATCATCCACAAAGAAGCTAAGTTGTGGAAGAAGACCTGCTGCAAGGCATGCATAGGGTCAATTTTTACTAAGTGTCGAAGAAAATTCTCTTAGGAGTTAGCATTTTGAAGGAAAAACAAGCTCATAAGAGGTACCGGGGGAAAATTATTCAATAGGGAGGAGCCCTTTAAGATTTCACAAATTAACGAGAAAGATCCATTCAGGAGGAGGTGAGATCATTCCAAACAATCAGATATGGGAGAGTTGCATGGAGGTTAGCTGTGGAGTCCTTTGAAATTTTGTGGTTCGAAGGTTTTTGAAGTGTTTGAATAACGGGGATCACCGAAGTCCTCAAGACACAAAGTAATCTCATCCATTGGTTGCAAAAAGGATACTTGGAAGTGGATCAAAGGGTTCATTATAAAGAAATCCCAAATTTTTGCATGGAGCAAGAGAAAACTTTATGAAATCATGAAGGACAAAGTGGATCTAGATTGTTGGATCTAGGAGAATACATGGCAGAGATCCATGTACTTCAGAAGAGAATAAATTCGATGAAAAGTGAGGGTGGAGTGAGACAAAACTCCCAATGTCACGAAGTATCATAGGAGATTACAACCGTCGATCTGAGGGGGACACGTGTCATCAGATCGCGAGATTCAAAAGTTAGCATCTGGGAAAAAGGTAAGAAGCTAAATCCCAGCCGTCGATTGTGTGGACACCTGGTGTCATCTTTTTCACTTTGGCGATAGATTACCATTTGGAAATCCTGAATGCCAAAGTCCCGAAACGGATTATAGTCATTGGTTGTTGGAGAGACGAGAACCATAGATCTTGTTGGGTAAGTTCATGGTTAAAAGTTTGGAGAAAAATTGGTAAGTTATAGTCAAAATGACTGAGGCTCAAAATTTCAAAGTGCTTTAGGAGTTTAAGCCCTAGGTCATTGCTCGAGGTCGCATGTGGAGAATGGCTAGCAGAAGGAGGTAGTGCCCATCAATTTTAAAGTTTTAAAGAGAGCTAATAAAAAGGGCCCACGGGTTACATAGGACCCATGCCTAAGGTGATAAAAGGGCATGTGTTAAATCAAAGTGGGGGCTATCATAGTCATATAGAGCTAATTCGACTCAGAAATTTGAAGATCCTTGACCGGGAGGTCATGCAACCCCTGGGATAGAAGGGGGGATCCATTAGTTTATCAAAACCATAAGATTGTAATGTTGATTTAGTGGAAAATATTGTTGGCCACTGAGATCCACCTAAATCATTCCTCCTCATTTAGGAAAAAATGGTCCCCATTGCGTCAAGTTCCCTCGAGAGATGGGGAAACTTTTTTTGAATCTGAACCTTGGTGGGTCACTTTCCTTATTGAAGTAGATGTCATGCTTGTACTTTGCATGTGGAAGGATGTTGGGAACCTATTGGAGGTCTTGGATCCATTCAATAGATCTGGCTGCATGGTCTGCCTTGGTATGAGTGTGGGAGGACTCTATCGATGAATATGCAACATGAAGATCTATACCAATGGGGGTTGATGGATAGTACATCAGTCACACCTAAAAAGGGTCATGGCCAATAGAGCTATGATGAACATATGGAAGAATCTCATTCTCTTTCTGCTCCTCTACAATCTTGTTGATCTGTATCTGCTGGATAAAGACGTATTGGGTCGAGGTTGTAATGGTCACAATGACCTTTTGTTCATCGTCTGACTGGATCATGAAGAGGGAAAACTTTGTGTTCTAGAAGATTACTTTGCAACTTACTCTGCTGCTTGAATTTCTACGCAATTTTGAATACATATCTATAAGCATATCCCAATGAGGATATGACCAAGAAATCCATATTTTTTCAATGTAGCTATGCATACCATTGGCATACTACAAAAGAAGGTGTCACTCGGAGTCTTTCATACCCAACTTTGAGTGCAAGGTATGAAAGATGTTAGTGTACTCCGACACCTTATGATCTCTTTTCGGACATAGATGTTTCCATCTCATGTACTGGTCATCATAGTTTCCAGCAGGGTATAACTCCTCCATTAGGGAATCTACAAAGGTTTCCCAAGTGGTTTCTCTCTTGAATGGTGTAGATTCATTCATGGTGTAGCTCTTCCAGTAACCTTCCCAACAAGATATGACATGGGGAACAGATTTAAGGAGAGCGAAGGTGATGTTTTCACTGTCAGAATTTTTTTGGATAGATTAATAACCTTCTAGTAGATTCAACCATTTTTCTAGAGCATCTGCATCTATCTGGCCTTGAAATAAGGGGATATCAAAATTGAATTGTACATTGAAGGGTGTCAAACATCCAAAATGGTTGCTTGTCGAAGATGCCTTAGCCACTTCCATCGATAATCTTCTAAGGATCTATGTGAAGTTTTCCATCAACTCGTTCCTTTGTCACATGAGGGCTCACTCAAGCTCACCTCTCTTTTATTCCACCATGGGAGGTTGCTTGGGTTATCAAGAGAGGTTGTCATCAAGAGAAACTATCTCTTGACCCAAATCATTATACCCTGACCTCGTCATAGCTCTCCCAGTAACCTTCTCAACACATTATTACATGGGGAAGGGATTTAAGGAGTGTGAAGGTGATCCTTTCACCGTTATAAAATTTTTGGATAGAGAAATAACCTTCTAGCAGATTCAACCATTTTTCTAGAGAATATGCATCTATCCTACGTTCAAATAAGGGGATATCAAAATTGACTTGTACCTTGAAGGGTATCAGACCTCCAAAATGGTTGCTTGTCGAAGATGCCTCAGCCACTTCCATTCGTAATATTCAAAGGATCTATGTGAAGTTTTCTATCATCTCATTCCTTTGTCACAAGAGGGATCCCTCGAGATCACATCTCTTTTATTCCACCATGGGAGGTCTCTTGGGTTATCGAGAGAGGTTTTCCTCAAGCGAAACTAGCCCAAGACCCAAATCATTATACCGTGACCTCATCGGGGACCTACTCTGAGAAATGACAAGGAGAAGACTTCTATGATACCACTGATTTGGATTATTTTTAGAACACCATGAAGACAAAAATATAATAGAGATATAACAAAGAAATACATAGATATATTGCGAGAAACATAGAAAAATAGTGAAACCCAACTTCTATTAATGAATAAGAGAGAAAAACATTGTATAACATAGACTATAAGAATGGGGTAGCTTATTTGTGAAAATAAAGAGATGGTTGCTACGATTCATTTGCAACAAGCTTTACATCACACTCCATTTCCTATGTAAAGGACCTCCTTCACCTTAATTATATATTAGAGAGTGAGAGGAGAACAATTCTCGTGATGCATGTGGGATAAATTAGTATAAGTTTATAAAATTCCATAGGCCCATAAAATACCAGCACTTTCTAGGTCGTCACCCATCCCAATACTGCTCTATCCCGAGTGCACTTAACTACAGAGTTATAATGGGATCCAGTGCATTAGCGTTATTTTGTAGGCATGTACATAAGACCACTAGGAAATCATTACATTATTTTTGTAATTAACAAATGAATATGGCATTACATTCCATTCCCTATCAAAAGGGTGAATGTCATGGTTTATCAAAATCGTAGGATCAAAATGTTGATTTAGTGGAAAAGGTGGTTTCCCACCGAGATCCACCTAGATCAACAATGGAGATGATTTCTCTACAAACCTTGATCTTGGGATGAAAAGTTTCCTATGCTTATCATTTTAGTGTTTCATGAGCTCATAAAGCTAGACATTGTAGGTCGAGATAGTGGGTATGTGGAAGTAGAGGAGGATGGCCTCCATTAATGCACTTGGTGGAGAATCGACACCCCATTCGGGGTTTTCACATAGTTATCTTAATATTATTTCACTTCACTAAAAATATTTATGGTACTTCCATTTGCAATCATTACTTGAAACTTCGGTGCTAGATATATAAAGTAATTGGTATGTTGGAATAATTTGCAAATAATAAAGCTATGGGTACTACTGGAATCAATAAACATTTTTACAATTTTGTTGTTGATATATCCTTCTATATTGAGTGTTTTAGAAGTGTTGGAATTGTTAGAGTGTTCCTCTGGTATATTCTTATATCAAATAACTTGTTCCTGTAGAAAATTTTACATTGGGAACAATTTGATAGCTTTGAGGACTACAAAACCAATGCTTCTAACTTGTACGTCATTGAGATAAAAGAGACTACACACAATCATCTTTGTGTAAATTTTCCCACTAATTACACTTCCCTCAGCCTTAGAAATCCAACAAGAAAACCCATCCTGACATGCCATTTGAGAAGGAGGAGAAGCGAAGTTCAACTCAAAATTGCATTGAGAGAAAAATCATGGAGATCAAATATGAAAATATAACACTAAATATCACATAATATGAATAATTACAAGAATCCCTAATCCACATTCATAATTTTCCACTACCTTTCTCAATAAGGATATAGATATTCCTTAGTGATAGGATATATTGTAGAGTCTTGATTTTTATTGGTCTAATTGCTACTATGTTTTTAGCAGTTTGATGTGTGTAGGGTACATCCAAGAACACACCATTATGAAGAGACACCTCTTCACAAGGCTAAGAGTAGAGATCATAAGCTATTTTTCATAGTATCCATGCTTCTCAAGTGAGTGGGATATAATTCCCTTATTTAAGTATCATGAAACTACCGCTGAGAAGGATGCTATGAAATTTTGTAGCTACTTCAATTCCGCAAAAAATATCATTACTTCAAAGACATCGATAGGAACATTTATGTTGTTTGAAACAAATCAAAAGGAAAAATCAACCAATGAAAAAAATTTAGTGTCAAAGATGCAACTGGGATAGGTCAATATTTCCTAATAGAACCATAAAAGTGACAAATATTAAGGGTATCAAACCCTTTTATTCACCTACAATGTTCTATGGGAAAAACTCAACAAACAACCCAAATCTAAAACAAAACAAAAGGGGAATCAACAAACAGATAGAAAAATCTCACCCAGGCCAAACAAAAAAATTAAAAAAATTCCAATTCCATGTAAAAATAGGGTCGAATTGCACATGCATAATAAATCCCAGGAAATCCATGTGTGTAGTTTCGAGGTTGGAAATTGCATTGTGATCTAAAAGGAAAATTGATTAAAAATGTATGTGGCTAATGGTGAAAATAAGGGTTTTCTACCTATTTCACCTAAAAATGATGGCTCTAATACATATAAAACAACAAAAATGAAACGAAAACTACACTACACCAACCCCTAATTAAAAAAACACACACAACCAATGAACAAAACAATGACTTCTTCCCTAATAGATTCGCCAATCTATTGATAGTATTTTGTTACTAGAATATACCAAAATGACCTACTTAAGAGTTGTGTGACTTAAATAATGGATACATGAAATAATCTAAAATGAGTAATGCACAAGTAAATCCATTGAATGCTCTACCTCATGCAAGAGAAAATATACAACCAAATCACATGCATATAGCATCTAAAGCACGTGATAAAGTAAATCATGAATATAATTTTATTGTAAATGGAAATAAAGACTAACAATATAACACCTCAATAATGATTGTACAAGAAATTTGGGCTCCAAAGAAAACATGAGGGAGGGTCATTTTCCTTCTTTTATGGTACAACTCCAATATTTGATAGTAAAAGAGAAATCTTTTTTTTTGTTTGTTAATTTCTCCGGACCTTTTTGGCAGTGGGATTAACCTTTCGCTTGAGAAACCACGACTCAGGGGCATCTAGGCCGTCAAAGTCACCCGGGGATCGCACCCAGACTGAACCACACCAACCCTTAACATGGTTGGATTTTTTTTCCCCGCAGGTTTCGAACCGGTGACTTTTCAACATGGAGTGGCTTAACAACACACTCCGTCACCGATTTTCCTACACCTCGGGGACATAAAATTTGAAGGACATGGGGGTGGGATTTGATCCACCCACTTATGTGTGCACGGGTCATGATACCATTTAATATAGTATCTCTAGATGCAACCACACGTTCGACCACTACCTCAAGGTGTCCCCATGGCTCTAGGTAAAGCCCTCATGAGAATTGAACCTTGTCCAATGGTGAAAAACCCCTCGCTTTCCACCATTGGATCCAACCTGTTTGGGCTAGTAAAAGAGAAATCTTAATATGTTAGAGAAAATGAATTTAGGGTACAAAGTCTTTCTAGATAAAAATTTTGATAGTGTAACCTTACAATGAGTGATGGATAATAATATGTTAGAGAAAATGAATTTAGGGTACAAAGTCTTTCTAAATAATTTTTTTGATAGTGTAACCTTGCAATGAGTGATGGATAATATGAGTGGCTTTCATATTTTTATTTATAGGAGAATTAGTGATCCTCTATTTATACATATCTTCAATGTGAATGATCTTATTGTATTAATGAAGTATACGATGAAGTAGAGGGATAAGGTTAACCAATGAAGAATAAATAAATATTTATAATTGCAAATAATGGCTTAATAAGGTACATTTTTAGTCACTATGACGTTTTTTTTAAGACATATAAGTATTAATCAATTGAAATATATTAATTCTCCATTCAAGGGTTAAAAAATATTAATTCTTCATTTGAGGGTTATAGTACATATTTATAACAATTTAGTGTGCACTTCACATTTGGAAAAATGGCTAAATACTATGCTATGAGGTTTTCATCAAATTTCGGGGTTCGCTTTACTTATTATGACAACAATAGTATCACAATATGATGGAAATGGGGTATAATGTTTCCAATTAAATATAAAAATATTAACTCTCCATTTGAGGGTTATAGTACATATTTATAACAATTTAGTGTGCACTTCACATTTGGAAAAATGGCTAAACACTATGCTATGAGGTTTTCATCAAACTTGGGGTTTTACTTTTCTCATTATGACAACAATAGTATCACAATATGATGGAAATGGGGTATAATGTTTCCAATTAAATATATTCATGATGTCCTATATAAGAAAAACTAGACTAATAACAAAATAAAAATACCCACTAAATTGAAAGTTTCTAAATTACACAAAACTAGACTAATAACAAAATAAAAATACGCACTAAATTGAAAGTTTCTAAATTACACATTCACTTTATTAAGCATGTGTAATTTATAAACATTAAAAATGAGTATTGTATTTATTGTTACTCCTTCTCTACACTAAAAAATCATAGATTTGTAAATGAAACATTGGAAGGGTGTGATAAAGTTGAACATTACTTGATTCATAGTTAACACTCACTTTATTGAACACTTATCATTTTTAATTTTAAGAAATATCATTATATTAAATAATACATTAAAAAACTGTAGAGAAATTTTATAAACCTTCTAGTGCACCTTTGACATGATATATATGATTGAAAGTGGCATTGGAAAATGAGGGGTGGATGAGAACTCCCCTCACATTTTTTGTTGATTAAGGTAGGTTGTCATTGATGTCAACCCTTGAAGAAATCCCCGTAGCACAAAGGTTGGGTAATGGACCCAAGATTCTTTGATGTAAAGATGACTCGTTATTGTCTTGTCATGATTGATAATAAGTAGAAATGGATGAACTCCAAAGTGGTCCCCTTATGGTGAAATCCCTCATGGGAAGACGCTTTGCGGATTGAGTTATCCTAGAAGTATGGTTAGAGAAGTCATGCTTATTTGTGGAATAATGAGATGAAAACCAATGAATTTTTAAGTGAAACTATCTTAGATGGATATTTCTTTTCATTCCATTTTCGGTGGTATGTGGAACATCACATAACTCCTCATGGTTAGAGAGTTATGGCCATGAGAAGTTGGAGAACACGGGTTTGGGTAATGTACCAAAGTTTTTTTGATGGATAACGGTATGAGTTTTGATATATTTTAAAGTAATACTATTCTATATGGATATTACATGTCATTCCATTTCTTTTGGTATGTGGAACATCACATAAATCCTCACGGTTTGAGAGTTACGGCCTTACGAAGTTGGAGGACCCTGATATGTCATCTAGAAGCCCCAAAAGGTCAAAGTAGTCAAAGTGGTTTAAGAGATTTTAAAAGGTAAATAATAAAGTGAAGTGATGATTGTACTATAACTCAAAGTGAATACAAAATAAACTAATTCAATAATAAATTTAATGGAGAAATTAGAAGTGGGTTAACCCTAAAATAAGGAAAGTGGGCAAAGTGACCTAGAAGATGTTTTTAAAGAAGCTACTTGGAGAGTATAAATAAGAGGCAAGGCTCTCTCATTTAAGACACACTTGAGAATATTGAATACCTATAGGTTTCTGACATAGACAAAGGATATCTAAGCTGAATTTCTGAGGACAGTGAAGAAAAGAAGGCCAGAATTCAAGGAAGGATAAATTCTTTTGATGATGTTTTCTAAGGTATGTTCTTTTCAGGTCATCTCATCATTTTCGCAATAAATTTTTTTCTAGAATGATTCAGACCATGAAATTTCTATTCCATTGAGGAAACATATCTAAATATATTTGGTAAAAAATTGAGCTTGTGGATCACTGTATTTTTGGAGTTACACTCTGTGGAAAATAGGGTTTGTGGCTATTCCCGAAACTAGTCAAAAACAAGTGTTTCGGGCAAAAACGTCATAACTTCTTCATAACAGATCCAAATTTTGTAAGACAAAATGTTTTGGTTAGATTAAAGTATTTAGTATTCTTTGTAATAGGTTTAGATCAATTCAACAAATATTTTGTGCAGGGCACACTCTACAAGGTCGCTCTGTAGAATAAGCCAAAATTCAGCAAGGTGTGCCATTTTTTCCATAACTCCTTTTATGAGAGGTTACAAGTAGTGTCACCTAAAGGAATTGCATAAAAACAATGAATAACATTTTGTATCAGTTTCATATATTTATTCATTACAGGTACAAAGTTATGATTATTTCAAACTAGGGTTGTTAACTAATCCAAAACTAGCCTTGTGAGACTAAAGAAACGTTTGATGAAAATGCTAGTCTCTTGTTGTTAAAGTTAAGGAAGGTTTTTAGGCATGTGATCATATACACCATGTCTATTACAGAGTTACAAATCATATTTGGATGATGAAATTGATGAGGGATTTTGGTTGAGGTACAAGTTGGGTACATGGTTGAGACAAGTAGTTGATGAGTTGGCACATACATGAGGTGTATAGTTGA
>JASDQU010504929.1:50828-85652 GCA_032191745.1 Picea mariana | reverse complement strand
TAGATAATATTACTCAATGTATTCTCTGAATCTCCTCCAATTTTCACTTCTTGAATCCTCCCTAAAAAGAGGTTATAGAAAGAATGGTAGACTTTATTCAATTTTGGTCTATTCAAGAGAGTGGACTTGCATAGAATGCCCCATGCTCAATAATTAACATATGATTCTAAAAGTCACACATAAGAAACTAAAATCCGTACTCTTTCCAATGAAATTCATCCCACTTTATTTGGATTCTTTATGAGGAAGTTATGATTGTTTTACCCGGAACACTTGTTTATTGACTAGCTTTAGGATTGGTCACAAACCCCATCTTCCACAGAGTGTATCTCCATAATTATAGTGAATCAAGAGCTGAAATTTTTACTAGAGGTACCTTGATATGTATTCTCAATACCATAGCAATTTCACCATCTGAATCGTTCTAGAAAAAAAATTATAGAAAAAATGGTAAGATGACCTAGAAATAACATACCTTAGAACACATCACCAAAAGACTTCATCCTCCCTTGAAATCTAGCCTTCTTTTCTTCTTATTTCCTCTGAAATTCGACTTATATCAAATCAATGTATAATGATGTTTATTTATATCGTTTATGTCACTTCCTTTTAACATTAGGTCTGACCTGACACTTTCTTATTTTGTAATTCTTTTCTTTAATTATCTTCAGGGCCTACATGTACTTCCTTCTTCAATTCACTTTGTCATATTCAAAAATTCATTTCTCCTCAACCATGAGGATCCGCGCGACATGCCACATACCACCAAAAACAACCTGATGCATACTATCCATCCATGCGTGTTGTATCTTCATGTGCATTTTCCTTCATGTCCAAATACCTTCATCAATCTTGCGGTCCAAAAACCATGACTAGGGTTGACATCAATGACAACAACCAATCTTCCAACAACCACCTACCTCAATGATAGTTTCCTCTAGTTCAATCTTGTGCAAAAATGAAACCAAGTTGAAGCATAGTTTTGTTTGAATTTTAATCTTGTGTAAAAATAAAATCTATCCCAAGCATAGTTTTATTTTGTTTTAAACTTGCTTAAAAATAAAAACAATCTCGAACTTAGTCTTTGTTCTTTCTCATGCTCGTAAATACTTGAGAATCTAACCGATTAAAATTTTATCACTTTTTCGGACTCGTAAAGGTTATACAAAAAAGGAACCCCCGAGAGTTCCCTTTAATCTCTTTTCAGACTCTCTAAATATGAAAATATTGTCGAGCGATCTTGTTCTTTTCATGCTCGTAAAATTATTTGAAGAAAACGTTTGATGGGTGGTAGGTTATCACTTTTTCGGTCTCATCAAATTAATTTATGAAAAAGGAACTGAGAGAGTTCTCTTTAAGTGTTTTTCAGAATCTCTAAATATGAAAAACCCCCGAGTTTTCTCTCTTTGGACTCGTTAAACAAAGATCGAAATACTTATATGGAACCAAACCACTCCTTCCTAGGGTTCGTTAAACATACTCCAAGGGACTCATCCGAAGGATGAGATTACATTTCAAGAATATGTTATCCTCATCAAGATTGTGTAAAACTAAAGAGCTACTCACCAGAAATGGCGAGGGAAAAATTTGGAAAGAAATATATCTAAGCCTATATTCTATGGAAGAGTGCCTTTTGAACATGACACCCTTTCATTCGCCTTATGTCTAGGTCGGAAAATTCACTTGTCTCTTGATCATACTCCTGTATAAGATTACAAATTGACTTGTGATCCCTATTGTTGAGTCAGTGTTTCCAAGACAGTTGTCATGTCATCAATATGTTCAAAGAGATGTTCAACCCAGAAAGTCTTCTATTGCGTTAGCCATTTCTGCAGTCCTTAAGCCTCCTATTGTGTTGGCCATCCTTGAGTCAGTCATGAGTCACTTGTTACTCTGATCTACTTCAAATATTGTTACCCATTTCATGTCATTGATGTGGGATACATTAAGGCCCTCCTGTGACGAGTCTTTTCCTGTCGACTTCAACTCATTATCTAGGAATTAGAATTAGAAATCAATTGCTACCTTGGAAATTGCATGCCTCAATGGAAGGTTTCCTCACTTTCGATAGTGGGTTTTCATTATTGACCTATGTTCGGGAGATTCCGTTGAGTGTTAAACTTTATCTCATTAATTCACATTCGTTGGATTGTTCTAGTGTACCTTGGGAATAATTGGCATTAATGGTGATTTACCTCGCACTTGTTAACGATATACACTAATGATCGGTAATCAAGTGGTTTCTACCATCTTCAACTTCAACACATTTATTCGCATGGTCAGATTCGTACTATAGAGTGGTGGAGATGAAGACCCTAGATCTTTTCTGACAGATTCAGGTTATGTTGGAGTATATTTAGTGTACTATTACATAGATCCACATTGTATGTCTCGTGGCTATGTTCAAATTTCAGTCTTTAACACATAGATCCACAGTGTATTTTTGGTGGGTATGTTCATATTTGAGTCATATTGGCAGGGATCCACAGTGTATGTTTGGTGGCCATGACCTATCTTACTTGACATGGATCTTTGCATGTCGACATTTATGATTTGAGTCATTTGTATTATGAGTATGGGAATGCCTACCTCAGTGATGATGTATTATTGTACTGTATTTCCTTATTTGTTGGTAGGTTTTCGACTGACTGTTCCTTGTTCCCTACACACACTCGACAAAGTATTTAGCTATCACTCCGTTCTAAATTCATACTTTGGGGGCCTCTCTGTTACACATTATTTTCATCACCCTTATGACCGTTAATGATGTAAACCTATCGATTTCTTTTAGAGGGGTGAGTGGCCTAAATTCCTGAAGAAAGAAGGGAGAAGAACTTTCCCTGAGAGAAGATGTTGTATTTTCCTTTGTAAGAACCCTATTAAGGAGGATTTTTCGCAGGTTTCTCTATACACAGGGTGCAGAAATTTCTGATTTTTGCAGGTTGCACTATAGCTAGGTTGCATAGTTTTCACAGGCTACATTACATCTAGGGTGTGGTGGCCTTCGTACATGGGAAAAATGAGCATTTTCTTGATGCTTCTAGAAGGAGAAGATTCTATGGTGAGGTGGCCTCCAAATGGTTTGGATCTTACTCGCTTTCATGATTTAGTGGGATCATCCTAACCTCCTCACCTTATCCTCTTCAGCTTATAAAAGGAGAGGAGCTCTCATGGAGAAATTTAGCTTGAGCTTGGCTTGGAAGTTAGTTGTTTTGGCTTGAGATTCTTATCTTGGTTATAGTGGCTTTGTGCTTTGCTTTGTCAAGATAGATTGTGAGTAGCTATCAGATACACAGTCTCAGAATCCATTGGAGAAAGAATTCGTTGGGAAGCAAAGAACTGTTGGAAGGAACCTGACAACATCAAGGCATCTGGTTGTATCTTTCTTCGACATTCTTTAATACAGATAGAATTTTATTTCCTATATGAATATTATATGTCTATATTGTATGATTCCTTGATCACGTACATAGTTTCATATCAAATAGACTCTATTATTGTTGTCTTCATTGGCTTGTTCGTATTTGCAGATATTTCTCATAAACCTCATGACGAAGCTTGGATTGCATTGGTGAAGTCAGATCTTCAATATTTAAAAGGTATGTTCTAGATCCATTTTTCATTTGATAATTGAAATCTAAGGAAAGAGTAGTGTATTGTCTTGTTTTGTTCTAGTTTCATAGTGAAGCTAGGGAGATTGATTTGTGTCTACACTTAACAATTAGCCTCATAACACTCGTAGGGGACGTACTCTGAGAAACGACAAGGAGCAACCTGCTATGAAACCACTGATCTGGATTATTTTGAGAATGATGTGAAGAAAAAAATATAATTGATATATAACAATGAAATACACAAAAATATAGAAGAGAACACAAAAATACAATGAAACCCAACTTCTATTACTCAATAAGATATAAAAACACTATAGAACACAAACTGGTAGAATGGGGTATCCTAGCTCTGAAAGAAAAGAGATGTTGGCTATGCTTATTCGCAACAAGATTTACATCACACTCCATTGCATGCTAAAAGGGCCTCCTTCACCTCAATTATATATGAGAGAGTGAGAGGAGAATAATTCCCATGATGCATGTGGAATAAATTGGACTAAGTTTGTAAACTTCCATAGTCATGTAAAACACTAGGACTTCCTAGGCGATCACCCATTCCAATACTACTCCATCCTTAGCATTCTTAACTATGGAGTTCTAATGGGATCCAGTGCATTAGCACTATGTTGTAGGCATGTACATAAGACCAGTAGGAAATCATTACATGATGTCTGTAATTAACAAATGAATATGACATTACATTCCATTCCCCATCAAAATGGTGAATATCATCGTTTATCAAAACCACAAGCTCAAAATAGTGATTCGGTGGAAAAGGTGGATGGCCATCGAGATCCATTTGGATCAAATGTATTGCATATTTACTTCTACCTATATTTATGCAAAGAATCACATGGACTATGGAGGAACAATTTAACAAAGTCAAATACTATGTGGATGGATTATAACCAAATTAATCTTTGGGTAGTTACGTGAGGTATTCTCCAACTATTTATAAGAAAGAAAATTTAATTTATTTTTAAATTTAATTTTCAAAGAGACATGCCTTTTTTTGATCAATCTAATATTACTATAAAAAATACACTTGAAAGAGACAACAATAGACAGACAAATGTTTTCTCTCTCACACATCGGATACGTGATTTAAGGAAGAGATTAAGAACTTGAAATTTTCCAAGTTACTTAGTGATGTTCTAGTGTTTACTAAAGTAATATTGTATATCATTGGAAGTAGTTACCACTTGCAGAAAATTGTTCTTGTTTAATGTAACACTAGAAAATCAACATGGCTAGTCGTATGGCATCGAGTATATGATGAATGCATGCTGGTAGTTGTATGAAAACAAGTATATGATGGATGTGTGTTGGTAGTCGTATGAAAATGAGTATATGATAAGTGTGTGTTGGTCATAGTAGAAGACATATTATTTGGAGGGTCATTGTATATAGTTCTGAACAAGATAAATTGATCTCCACTAGGAGATGGTTTTTGTTGTTCTTGTTTCTTGTTCCAGGAAGGTCACAGGTAATAGATCTGACAAGGAGCCATAATGATGGTTGTAGGAGGCATACATGGAGGGAAATACCTTTCAGCATGATATCAAGGAGAGACATTGCGAGACATAATTCTCAGAGACAGGAAGTCTCTAGGAGAAATGTATCTCCTAGGACGGGACCATGTCGGATAACAGAGATAGTTCCAATGATCATGGATACAGCGAGTGAAGACTAATTGTAGCACAACTATGGTATATCCAATAGAGGAGGAAAACATATTATGAGACTTAGAGGGAGCAAGTGTAGAAATCTCAATACATTAGTCAAGCCATGAGATGTTGAGGAAGCAGGCATGGAAACAATTCCAGTGTATATAGAGGCACTCCCAGAGAGGGAGGTGGTACTACATCTAGAGGGAGAAGAGATTGAGTTACCTCCAGAGAAGGAGGAAGAGCTACCTACAGTGTTAGAGGGAGTAGAGACAGAGGAGGAGTCACCTCCAACTCCAAAGGGAGTGTTGATGTTTTCCAGCTTCTTGAGACATTGGTTTCATGAGGGAACCTCGATATATCAAGTATAGTCCAAGATGACTTAGCATGATCAACATTTACCTATGTTTATGTGGGAAAATGTTCTGTATTTTATGAGCAGAAACGAAATGAATACATATTATTAAAATATTCTTAAGACATAATAACAGAGATACAATAAAACAATTTTCTATTCAATAAGGAAATAAGTTGAAACTGTAAAATGCAGTGGAAAACAAGCTTGTTGGAATGGTGGTGGCTTATCTCTGAGAAGAGATGTGATGAATGCACTCATTCTCAAGAATATGATTACAATGAGGCTCTTAAGGCCTTTTTACAATAAACAAGAATGTCAAAAACCCTATACATCCAAAAATGTAACCCTAGGAAATGAAGGACCAAAAGACATGTGGGCCCCGTTTGGGTAAGTTAGTACATCAACTTCCCAGGGTCGTAACATTTGCATACGATCTTTGTTTTAGGTGCACGATAGCCCGTTGGAAAGGTCTATCTGAGGGATACACATTTTGTTGTGATCAACCAAAGGGAATTTTTTACTGTGGGGAGCCCTAAAAACATTGTTTAGGGCCTCAAAACAGCCCCGCAAGTCAAGGACCTGAAAACTATGAAAAAAACTGCCAAACTGGAAAAATGCCAAAATGAACTAGTTGGAATAGGTGGGAGGCCATGGAAATCCATTTGGATCAATCCTACACCCTTAGGAATCAATGGTCTCCATTGCGCTGAGTTCCCCCATCAGATGAGGAAATTTCTGCTGAATTTGGCCCCGGGTGAGCCACTTGCCTTGGTGTAGGAGTTGCCCTGCTTTGACTACTCGATAAAGTTGGATCCTTTTGTTATCAGGTTCCCTTGATCTGCTTGTCAACAATATGATCACTGGATTCTTGTTGCATGTATTTAGGCTTGAGCTATGTTCGTGTCGACTTCTCTATTATCTTTGGGGTGTCCAATAATGGTGGGAAATATGGCCAAAGGAGAGCCACATTGAAGACTGGGTGCAGGCCAATGAAAGGGGGAATGTAGAGCGCAAAATTGTCTTCAAACAAAGCCTTGGTGTTGGTGAATGGACCATACCAGAGTGGTTGAAGCTTCCGATGCGGCCCTATAAAGCATTCTTTCTACAAGTGCAACCTAACTTTGTCACCCACCTAAAACTTATGTGGCACATGGTGTTGATCATGGTGCTCCTTGTACTTGGAATTGGAATTCTATAAAATATCCTGAACATTTTGGTAGATGTGATGGAACCTCTCAATGAATTGGGTGGCTTTGTCAACTTCTGGTGGACCAAGAGACGAGTCATCCAATGTGTTCTCCAGGGGTAGTGAAACATCCATGGGGCCCAATGGTTGGAATCCCAACCCCACCTGAAATGGGTTGTGGCCAGTTAAGTTATGCAGGGCTCAGTTGTAGCTATTATACACATAGGGAATACTCTCATCCCATGTGCAGGGGTTCTTGTAACTATACATGTGCAGGATATGTACGATCATATGATTGACTACCTTAGTTTGGCCATCTGTCTGGGGGTGAAAGGCAACGGATTTGGTGAGATTGGTATCCAACAGGGACCATAGGCTCAACCAGAATGTGTTGAGGAACCGACTGTCCCGATATAAGACAATGGTTTGTGGGATCCCAAAGTGTACCCAGACGCATTCAAAGAAGATCTTGGTATTGGCCTCTGCAACAATGTTCTTCTTGAAGGCGACTAGAATCGCCATCTTGGAAAAGCGATCGACAACCAAAAAAAAACAGTCATTGCTCCTCTTGGTGGACATCAGGCCTAAAATGTAGTCCATTGAGATGGATTCCCATGGCTTGTCAGTAGTAGGAAGAGGGGTGTACATGTCTTGTTTCTTAATGGTCAGTTTGGCAATAACACAGGCAGTGCAGGACCTGATATACTTTCCAACATCCTGTCGAAGTTTCGGCTAGTAGAAATGTTTTTGGAGCAATTCCACTATCTTTTTTACACTAAAGTGTCCTGCCACCCGACGGTAGTGAGCTTCTTAAATAAAATTCATGCGCTTTCTTAATGGAATGCAGAGAAGTCCTAGACGACACAAAAACCTGTCTTGAAGATGGAAATTAGCAACCACTGAGTTTTCTCCCAACATTTCGGAGGTGGTGGAGAAGTTAGGGTCTATCTTATAGAGGTGGGGCCATCCATAGGTCTCATGGACGCAAGATTCTAGCACAGTGGTGAGTTCCACAACCGGAGGTTGGCTGAGGCAATCAAAAAATTAGTTGGTACTTCCTATTTTATACTCGATGTTGAGATGGAACTGTTGTAAGTATGTGGACCACTTCTGATGGCATTCATTCTGCAATTTTCCTTGGGTCTACATGAAATGTAGTAACTTGTGATCAGTGTGGATGACTGTCTCCTTCCCCAGAATGTAATGTCTCCATTGGCGGTAAGCTTACACAATGGAGTACATTTCCTTGTTGTAAGTAGGGTACATAAGAACAATATCTGATAGTGTCTCACTATGATACACCACAGGGTGGGCATGTTGAGTGAGAAAGACACCCACAACATAGTTTGAAGCATCTATCTCGATCTCAAAGGGATGCTACAGGTCCGGTAATGAAAGTATTGGGGATGAGCAAAAACGCTCCTTCAAGTCATTGAAGTCTTGTTGTTGGGACATGCCCCACCCAATTTTTTCCTTACCGCCACCCTTGGTTACTTGGATGAGGGCCCATGCGATATGAGAGAATACCAGTACGAACTTGCGATAGAAATTGGCGAGGCCCCAGAAGCTCCGAAGCTCAGTGAGTGTGTTTGGGGCTGGCCAGCCATGGATGACCTAGATCTTGGCTAGATCCACATGCACACCATGTTGACAAATGATGTATCCTAAGTAATGGACCCTGTCCATATCGAAGGATCATTTTTCCAAGTTTACATACAGTTTGTGTTGTTGCAGGGTCTACAGAACCTGTTGAATATGCTACAAGTGTTCCGCCCAAGTCTTTTTGTAGATGAGGATGCCATCGAGATACACCACTACAAAAGTATTGGTGAAAGGTCGCAGGATATCATCCATCATCCTCATAAAAGTTGTTGGAGCATTTTTCAAACCAAAGGACATGACCAACCATTCAAAAATCCCTTCTTTTGACTTGAAGGTAGTTTTCCATACATCTGTATGTTCTATTGGGATCTGATGGTAGCTAGAATTCAGATCAATCTTACTGAAGTATTTGTCCCCCATGAGATGATCAAGGAGGTCGACGATTCGGGGAATCAGGTACCAGTTCCAAACTGTGATTTTATTTAGGGCTCGATAATCAATGCATAGTCGCCAGGTCCCATATTTCCTCTGCACCAGTACAATTGGGCTCCCATAAGGCAATGAGGTGGGATGGATGTGCCCCTAGTGGAGCAGTTCTTGGATCTGCCTCTTGATCTCCTCGTTTTCTAACAGAGAGCAGCAATAGATCAATCGATTAGGTAGCGGTGTGCCTGGGGTCAGATCAATGTGATGCTTGACTTGGAAGTGTAGAGGTACCTCGGTAGGAGAGTAGAAGATATATGAGTATTCTTCCATGAACTTATAAACTTGCTTCTATTGTGTGGAGAGATCGACCACAGAGGCCCTAGATGTGGCTGCGATATTTCTCTTAGTCTAAGACAAATTCATGAAGAAGAAAAATTTCCCGGTATGAGAGATGACCTTCTTGCATTGCTTAGCAGAGATCAAGGACATAGCACTAGGAGGGACTACCTCAGGAATCCTATACAATTTCCTGTTAAAAGTAATAATAACACTACGAGGCCTAGAATCATATACAACATGAAGTTTCCATAAATAATGTTGGCCCAAAAGAACATTACAAACTTTGAGAGGAGAAACATCACACAATACCTCGTCTTTGGTGGGCTTGATTCTATATGACAGTCGACAATATTGTATGATGTGGAGATCACTTTCTTGGTGAAGCCATCGAATGGTGTATAGATGCAGATGTAGTATTATCGGCAAGGCTAGCCACTTGATGACCTCTACTGAGATGAGGTTCTTCTGGCTACCACTATCAATGATGAAGTGAATCAGGGTGCCTTTTACCCACATCTGCGAATGGAAAAGGTGCTCACCTTCTTCTGGCTTGTCTAGTTCATTAGGATGGAGCTTGGTGGTAGAAATGGTGGCACTAGGTTCTGTGTCAATGATCTATATTCCCCTTTCTGGTTCTAACTCAGAGTCAGAACCCGCCTCTTATTCATAAGCTTTCACTTCGGCCACCATCAACTGCTTTGAGTGGCAATCAACAATGTTATGCCAAGGGATCTTATGGAAGTCACACCACTTCCCGGTATCCTTATTTGTCTTTCTGGTGTCCTTTTATGCTTGTGGCTTGGACTATATGTCTTGATACTGTCCATGTTTTCTTTGTCCTTTTTTCTATAGGTTGGGGCCATCCTTTCCTGGTTTTTCTGCGAGGGGTTTCCAGGCCCAAATTGTCACATCTTTTGTTTGGGATTTTTCTTGATTTTGACGACATATCGATAGGCCACGCCCAAGGATGAGATGTCCATAAATTCCATCCAGTATAAATGTATCTATGTAGAGCACCATAATACATGAGCACCAAATGTCACTCTGAATGTTTGATACCCAGCTTGGTGCACAGGGTATGGAAGATATGTGTGAAATCTGGAACTACTTGGTCTCTTTCTTGCTATAGTGTGGTCCATTTCGTATACAAGTTGTCATAACTTTTGACAGGGTAGTATTGTTCATTAATAGCATCCCTAAAGGATTCCCAGGTGGTCGTGACTATAAATAATGAGGGTTCCATTGTTTCCTTTTTCTCACAAAAATTTTCCCACCAATCTTTGACATGGGGAACGACTTTGAGGAGCGCAAAAGTAATTTTTTCTCTATTTGAAAAATTATGGACAAAAAAATACCCTTCTAGTAGATTCAACCACTTTTCTACATCATCTGTGTCTATCTGAACTTCAAATATAGGAATATAGAAGTTGATTTCTACCTTGAAGGGGGAGGTGCCTCCGCTCGAGGTATATGTGTCGCTTGTTAGTAGCCGCCGAAGGATTTGCGTGAAACTATCCATCATCGCATTCCTCTTTTGCATGAGGGCTTCCTCAAGCAACATTTTGAAACGATGTCCTATCCTGTCATCTTTCTTTTCTACTACCATGAGAGGTCATTTGGGTGTACGAGAGATTTTTTCCTCAAGAGAAATAAGCTCGAGACCCAATTCTTTCTACCTTGACCTTGTTGGGGACATGCATTAAGACGACAAGGAGAAGACTGCTCTGATACCATGGATCCAGATTTTATGAGAAAAATGAAATGGATACAGATTATTAAAATATGCTTAAAATAGAATAACAGATATACAATCAAACTGGTTTTCTATTCAATAAGAAAATAAGATGAAACTGTAAAATGTAGCGGAGAAGAAGCTTGTTGGAATGGTGGCAGATTATCTTTGAGAAGAGATGTGACAGTTGTGCTCATTCGCAAGAATATGATTACAATGAGGCCCTGAAGGCCTTTTTACAATAAACAAGAATGTCAAAAACCCTAGATATCCAAAAACCTAACCCTAGGAGATGAAGCACCAAAATTCATGTGGGCCCCGCTTGGTTAAGTTAGTACATCAACTTCTCAAGGTCATAAATTTTGCATACGATCTCCATTTTTGACTGTGGTGAGCCCTAAAAACATTGTTTAGGGCCTCAAAATGGCCCCGCAAGTCAGGGACCTGAAAACTAAGAAAAAAACTACCAAACTGGAAAACTGCCAAAATGAGCTAGTTGGAATAGGTGGGAGGCAACTGACATCCATCTAGATTAGAAAAGGCATAGTTTATGTTCGGCCCATAAGTCCTCATAATAATTTGAGGAACATGATGCATGAGAAGGCCTTCACCAGAGTGAAGCCTGAGGTTGGACACTTTAGGATATTTGGGTGTCTAGTATACATTCATGTACCCAAGGAGAAAAGGATCAAGCTAGACCCTTCAAGAAAAAAGAGTACATTTGTGGGGTGCAATGAGTCTTCGAAGGCATACCATATATACATCCCTAGTTAGAGACAAATTGAGGTGAGCAAAGAATTTACCTTTGAGGAGGAGGTATCCTTTAAGAGATCTAGAGGATCTCATATGGAGATTCATCTGATTGATCCAATTGATCCTGTTGATCCTGTAGCTCCAGTTGATGTTCCCCGAGATATTGAAGTAGGTTGGAAGATACCTACATGGGCTCATCAGACTCTGCAAGAGGTAGAAGGATATGCATCTCCTCGTGGTACCTTTCAAGTGAGCAAAAGACCTCAAATATATTCATGATATGTTGCATCTATGAGCCACATTATTCATTTTGAGCCTTCATGTTATGATGAAGAAAATATTCATCCAATATCGAGAGATGTCATGATGGAGGAGTATCAATCCATCATGAAGAATGATGCATGGGATATTGTTTTCCAATACATGAGGGGAATTCATTAATGACTTCCAAATGGATCTACAAGATCAAACATACAATTGACGGGAGAATTGAGAGGCACAAAATGAGATTTGTTGCTAGAGGATTCTCTCAAGTGGAGGGAATAGATTATGGGGAGACATTTTCTCTTGTTTCTCGATACACTTTGATCTGTATGATTATTTCCCATGCAACATCCATGGGTTGGAGAGTTCATCATATGGATGTAAATACAACCTTTCTCAATGGAGATATTGAGGAATAAGTATACATCGAGTAGCCAGATGGTTTTGTGATACATGAGAAGGAGTCTCATGTTTGCAAGTTGAAGAAGGCCATGTATGGACTCAAGCAACCACCTTGATCTTGGTATTAAAGGATTGATGAACACCTGATGATTTTAGGCTTCAACAAAAGTGTTTTCTATCCTAGCCTGTACTACAAGACTATTAATGGTGAGTTCTTTATTTTGGTCCTCTATGTTGATGATTTATTCCTCACCGGTACAAAGAGCCTTATTGTTGAATGAAAGTATGCATCGTCCTCTAAGTTTGAGATGAAGGAACTTGATATGATGCACTACATCTTGGCACTAGAGGTGTCGCATAGAACTAATCAGATCTTCCTAATTTAGGGGAAGTACACAACTGAGATATTCAAGAAGTTTGGGATGTTGAACTTGAAGCCTGTGGCTACACCAATGGTGATGAATATGAAGAAACTAAGTGTCTTCTTTAGATTATGATGAAATTGATTCGACGTACAAAAAACTTATTGGATCATTGATGTGTCTGGTTAACACCAGACAATATATTCATTATGCAGTGATTACACTTAGCCATTTTATGAGTCAGCAGAGATAGACACACTGGATTGTTGTGAAGCATGTGTTGAGATACCTGCAAGGCACAGTTGGACATGGTCTGAGATATACTTCCAGTATTGACATGACATTGCAGGTATATACCGACTTTGATTGGGTGACAGGAAATCATATCAACACTACTTTACAAAATTGTGTTTTTATTGATCTTAAACATTGTTTTACTGTCTTTCACTCAACCTTACGAGGATAAAATCCCCCAACATTTTTAAAGAGGTAATAATCCTATCTATTTTTCTAAAATATGTAGTTGTTATTCTTGGACTAGACTGTCAAATGGGAGAATGTTAAATAGAAAACCTCAAATCCTTTATTTCTTTAGTTTTTATATAAAATGGTTGTTGATAACGAGATTTCTCCTTGAGTGCAACATTTGCTTGGAAATGGACCAAGCATCTTCCTAATAGTAAAAACATAAAGAATGGATTCAATACCAAAATAAATATATCCTCATCTTCATTATAGCATCCCTATGAAACACATGCAAGAAGAAGATACAACCATATTTCCTCACAAGAAAAGGAGTGATAAGCACACTCCAAAAACATCATACTCAAAAATATTGAAGTTTGAGAAATCATTAAAGTTATTCCCCAAAATAGTTATGTGGGGAGTTCAATAAATAAAAGATATGTCACATTATAAATAGGTTCAGTAAATAAATTGACTAATACTCAGAAATAATGTTTACCAAATGCAAGAACTAGACCTCCATGAATCTATTAGACAACATTGGTTTAACTTATCAGACATATACATGGCTGTAAAATACCCATATTGATATTTTAGAAAGAAGCCTGGAAGAATAAAAGAAAAACACTCAAAATTGGCCTTATGCTTAGTCTTAGACATACAAACACAAAGCCTTGGGAGAAATTGTGTAGCATAAGAAGAAGTAAGAAAATGGAGATTTGTATTTGCAGATGAGAAATTTGGTTGTGTACTGAAGGATGAAAAATAGGGATGATTTTAAAGATGGAAATTTATTTTAAAATGTAGAAACCTTAGCGAATCTTACTAATCCTTCATATACCAACTATAAATGTTTGGCGATATTTTTGTAAAATTATTCAAATTTCTAAGGATTTTATATAGTTTGTATAAAAGTTTGGCGATCTTTGAGGTAAAATAATTTTATCCTATAAAATTTGGGCGAGTCATTTTTAGAATAACGAATATTTTTTGAGGAAAAACCATGGAAAATTAGCCCACGAGCGAAATTTAGCCCCTAAAATAATACATGATGAAAAAATCTATTCTAATGACCTAACCCTTTTTTTAAGGTTGTCTCCTCCTTTTAAATATGCTCCCTATTCTTGTGTGAAATGCTTTTCCCTAATAGTTAGGGTTTTCTATTCTTTTGTAAGTTTCCCGCGTGCTTATTCTTTTTGGAATGAAGAGTAGATTCCATAAATAAATTATTTATTAAAAAATCACTAATGAATTAATTTATTTAAATTCATGCCTCCAAGTGGGACCCACTTCAACTTTTTATAAAATTTATTTAATAAACATTTATTTTCCAAAATTTGAAGTTAACTTCATGAACACCATTGAATTTATTTTAATTTTATGAACATGATAAATGACTTCTTACCCATGAAAACCATTCAATAAATATTATTCATTATTCTATATTTATAATGAGACATCTTGAGTGAAATTTGGAGGCCTTGATCTCAACCTATAGCCTCAGGAAGTTGAGGTTCCAAATAATTTTCCCAGGAAGCCAGGAAAAGAGAATTCACTGTTATTTTAATCTTTAGAAATATTATGGCCAAATTCGTCCATTTAAACATGTCCCATTGTCTTCATTGTAAAATTAGATTTCCAACGAGGTACAATTTTCCAAAATGGACGTTTGGATCAAGAGTTATAAGCTCTGGAAGATGGAGACTCAACCACCGCTGATTTGGTGTGGGAAAATCTTGTCCGTTGATTTGATTTCACCTTTTTTAATCCCAAATATGTTGTAGGGGGTGATTAATTAGTGTTTATATTGAATATTCCTCCCTTGTCATTCATGTGTGAAATAGAGGATCTTATGGAAGCCTTAGTGTAGCTCTCGTTCCTTATAAAAATTCATGTCCTCGTAATATTTTGGTCACCTAGTCACTACCAAATCATCACCCCGTCATTGCCCAGTCAACCTGTGAATGCCTGACATATCACATCCATGTGTCACATGGGGGTAGGTTCACCTCACTGCCATGTCTCACCCAGGGATAGGTCCACCTCACTTCCACATGTCACCCAGGGATATGTCCATGTCACTACCACATGAGACCAAAGGATAGGTCCATGAAAATGGGGAAGAATCTTATGATAGGAAATAATATTAAAAAATTAAAAGAAAGGATTGTGGAGCTATAGGAATGCGGAGGTAAAGAAGGTAGGTGAGGAGGTAGAACTCAGTAAAATTACTAAGTATGAGATGTAAAAAGGTGAATGGAAAGTGCATTGTGGTGAAGGTGGGATTACAGGTGTGGAACACAAGAAATGAGGAATTTATGGTTCTGGAGCATGTTGGACTCCTGCAAGAATACTCTTGCATCACTTGAAAAAAGACTAAGTATAGGACTCAGTAAAAGTAGAGTTGAAAACCCAGTAAAATAACTACGTCATGAAAAGTGAAATTTGGGTAACACGGAAGATAAGGGTGAAAATGGAGGGTCACATGATTTTGGGTCTGTGTACATGAGGAAATGAAAGTCTCGAACATGGTAGACTCACACATCTCTCGAAAAATGAAATGTGGTAAGTCATGAAAAATGACTAAGTTTTGGGGAGGTAAGTAGTATGGTTATGTGAAAGCAAGGAAATGAAAACGACATATGAAATATGGAAAAAGGAAAAGGGAAAATGTCAATGAATTTTGAAAATGAATTGAAAAATGCAAATGAATTATGGGAAAATGAAAATAAACTTAGAAATTGTGAAAATATAAAAATTGGAAAATGGAAAAAGGAAATAGGAAATGGAAAATGGAAAATGGAAAATGGAAAATGAAAATGATAATGATAATGAAAATGAGTAATTCGACATGGAAAATGAAATAAATTATGCAAATGTACGTGGAAAAGAATTATGAAAATGACTAAGTTGTGGGAGTTATGAAAAAGGAAATAGGATAAGTATGGAATTGGTGTGGAGGATTGAAAAAATGTCTATGTATGGAGAGTAGTGAGGAAGGAGAGAAGAGTGGAAAGAAGGAAAAATGGCTAAGTATAAAGTGTGGAGAGTGGAGAATAAGGAAAGTGGGAAATGGCTAAGAATGGGACAACATTATGTGGGAGAAAAATGGCATATCTTAGGCATATGAGTTCTTTTTTGGATTCTGTAAAGTAATAAACAAATTGGAGATATAAGGCTCTTTAGTGAGAACATATAGATAATGATTTTACTTCCTTTAATATCTTTTGTTTTGTTTTTATTTTGTTTCAAAAAGGAATAGTCTCTATTAATATTTTGTTATGAAGAATTGGATAACTGAAGTTGATTCATTGGGTCTTCATGATCAATGGTTGAATATTATTTAGTACTTTTCAAGTTTGACACCAAAACAATTTGGTCTCTATTTGATGCGTGAAAACGCATCAACGGTTTCCTATAAAGCTTGCACTTGCACTTGCCTTGATATCATAGAAATGTATTGAACTAATAATTAAATAAATAAATAATGCTTCAGAGCATACAATTTATCTTTCCATGTCCACGACATCTATGCCACTTTATTGTCACACTTATATGGCTATCACTTATCCCATCCAAACCATAGATTAGTTTACAACACAATATCATGAATAACCATATAACTATGTATATGTGATTTCCATGTTACTTATCAATGAACAATGTAAATCAAATATTTTATTTATCATTTCAATAGTACCTATTGATTTGTTACAACATACAATCTAAACTAATATCCATGTACCACAATATTTCATTTAAA
Organism: Picea mariana; assembly: GCA_032191745.1. Taxonomy (NCBI): domain Eukaryota; kingdom Viridiplantae; phylum Streptophyta; class Pinopsida; order Pinales; family Pinaceae; genus Picea; species Picea mariana. Next base: position 68,719 of record JASDQU010504929.1, on the reverse strand, counting down.
TATTGCATGTTGGAAATAAATCACACAACAACAGTTATTAATAACATAAACAATATCTTATACATAATTCTCACATATAGGTAAGTATTCATATAGATAAGTATTCATGTCCATATAATAAAGTTCCATCATTCTTATAGAGCTCCATCGATAATAAGAAAACAAGTAAAAAATAAGTCATGATGTAGTTTAGTTATCTATGTCAAAATGGGATGTTACATACTATCGATCTAATGGTATTAGACAAAGTTAAATTTGTTTGCTTGATATAAACTAGTAATCAAGGATTAAATTAATAGATAAAGGGTGAAAAATAAAAAAATACACTATCATGTTCTTATTGATGGATAAGTAATAGCGCATTAAATGGAAAAATTCCAAGAAATCAATCTTTCTACATAATAGCCATCATCTTCTTTGTTTTGGCCGTATAAGGATTACAATATTATTACCATGAGTCTTGTGCTAATAATATATAATCATGGAATTCTTAGAGATTGGCTTTCACTAGAGTTTTAATAGATTAGGGGTTAAAATGGAACTATGCTAGTTTATTAACACTTATGAAATCTAGTTTCTATCTAGTATTTTGTCAAACACTTGATGTGCATGAATAAATATTTTTAATATATATTCTTAACAAATTATTGTAAAAGGAGATATGAAGGTTTAAGAATTAGAAATCAACCTAGACCATGATACCACTACACATGTCTTTAAAAAAGGATTCATTTCTCTTTCTTAAATCATCAGAATCACTTGAGTAATTTTCATGCTGTCTTCTCTTTGTTAGGACAACAATGGAATAATTTTCATGCTATCTTCTCTTTTTTACGAAAACAATGAAATCGATAAAGGGAATTGATGAAATGGATAAATAAAAGACAAATCCTTACATGCCCATAATCCTTGGTAACATATGTGTCATACAAGCAAAAATCACATTCCTAGGCATAGGCATAGCCCTTTCCTTTGATGATTTTTGTGCCATTTAACCAAAAAAAAAATATTATTGTGCTCTTTAATGATTTGTGGTCCCTCTTTAAAATAATTGGGTTCTCTCCTCTCACTAGCCAAATGCCCATTCAGCTGTGAACTAAATTCGTGCCCTCTCCTTTCACTCATTGAAATCCCATTCAACAATTGAAAAATAATTCTGTTTCCTCCCCTCTCCTCTCATTACACATCCTCGCATTCAACAAAAAACTAATTTCGTTTCATAACAATCATCATGTTTAACAAACTAACTTTGTTTCATCCCAATCATCCTATTTACCCAATGGTAAAAAGTGCCAACGAATTTGTGGTTACGTATATTTTTTATTTTTTTTTTACCCTCACAAACCTTGGAATTCCAATGTGCTAGAACATAATTTATAATGTAATTTATATAATGTAAATATTATAATTTATATAATATAATTATATCAATATTGGATACGAGGCAAAAAAATTAATTTTAAAATTAAAAATTGTTAAAAAAAAATAATTTTTCCTTACCCTCACAAACATCGCAATTCAAATGTCATGGAATAAAATTAGTGACATTATATAGATTACATTATAAATTATATTTGAGAAATTCAATTTTCAATGACATCCTCATTGGAAACACATATCTATAGAGAAGAGTCAATTGAATATTTTAGTGTTAATATAGATTGGTAGATTTGAGGTAGTGAGACAAAGGAAATGGATTTCAACGAAGGAATAATTTACAGGAGCTGAGTGTATGGAAGAAAAGTTACTGCAATAGTGTCTCTAAGGTAATCTGCGGGTTGTAGAAGGGAAAAGTGCAGACATCTGTTAGTATGAAGTGTATAGGTCATGGATATGTGATGAAGACAAGCAGAAGATCAGAGATATAATCTACCAGGTCAGCGATATATTGAATTCTTGATGAGATATCATAATCAATAGCAGCAACAAAAGTATCAGAAATAACAGTAGCAATAGGTTATCCATTACAATGAAAGAGGTAGTGACATTAGTCTACATTTATATTTCAGGGCGGTTGGATGGGGAAAGGAAAGGGGGTTGTAGCCTCCCTCTGATTGGAGCTGGTAAATTAGGGAGTTAGATATTCCTTCAGGTTGAATCCTGTAAATAGAGGGTTGGAGCCTCCTTCCAATTGTAGCTGAATAAATAGGAATTTGGTTCTTCCAATGAATGTACTCTTTGATAAGTAAGAAAAGCATTCCATTGTTTTCCCTGCATTGGGTTTCCACATAAAATTTTGGTGTTTTTTCTTTATGTGATGTTTATGCATTATGGTGTTTATTATATATTGAATTTTAATGATAAACTATTGAACATTATTGGATGTTTTATATTGTGATTAAAAGTAATTATTGTGCTCATATTGATTCACCCTCCCTCTCAGTATTCCAATAATTGGTATGAGAGAAGGTCCTTTAGGAAGCAGTCTAACCACTAGAAGGAGATCATGGAATACACTAAGACAAGCACCATATTATTGGATCAAATCATCAATATTCAAAGACTATCCAATGACATATCTATACTAGGATACAATCAAATACATAATGAGAAAGGATCGATCTCAAAGACAACAAAACAAGAAGCAGAAAAAAGAAGCTATGCAGAGATTATGTCAAGAAGGAAGAATGCAAGCCCCAAAAGAACAACATTCCAGAAATAAATAAGACTCAAGAATATGAATTTAGAAGGATTGAATCGCAAAAAATATCATCTACTCCGAGGTATCACAGGTTCTTTTATGGTCATTGTTTTAATTGTGCTGATTTTGGACATAAAGTTGTAAAATGCAGAGCCTATGCCAAGAACCGAAGAAACTATGCAAGGTAATTAAATAATAGTTATCCCAAAAAATATTATAAAGCATATAGCAGAAACCAAAACAATTTTGGATCATTGATCAATGAAGTAGAATGCTACAAATGAAATTGTTTTGGACACATAGTGAATAATTGTAGATTGACTATTCAACCCAGGGAACCAAAGAAGAACATTAACAATCATATATTGGAACCAAAAGAGATATGGAAAAGAAAGAAGAATCAATACTCACTTTCTCTACAATCCCAAAACATAAAAAGTGATTGGTATGTTGACATTGGTTGTTCAAAGAATATGACAGGTGACAAGAACATGTTTCTAACTCTGAGGAAAGAAAGAGATGGATCAATTTCATTTGGCAATAATCATTCAGCTAAAATTATAAGTAGAGGAACAATTAAGATTGGAAGCAAAGATTTCATGGCATAAAATGTTCTATTGGTTGGAGATATGAAAAAACATATGTTGAGTATAAGTCAAATGTGTGACCAAGGACACACACTTCATTTCGACTCAAAGAAATGTGAAATTAGGAAAGACGGATCCAACTAGTTAGTGGCGGCATTGATAAGGACTTTGAACAACATAAATGGTTTGAATAAAATTGGAAAAGATTTTTTTTACTTAGGAAAGTAAAATGATAGTTGACTCTGGCATAGAAGAATGGGTCACATGAACTTTGACAATCTTGTCAAAATCAACAAAAAGGAACCAGTAAAAGAAATGCCTGGAATTTCAAAGCTAGTGAATACTCTATGTAAGCATTGTCTACAGGGAAAACAAACTAGGACCAACTTCAAATAAAAGGAGTACTCAATGAAAAAAACATTGGATATTGTACATATCGATGTATGTGGACCAACGAGAATGAAGGGATTAAATGGTGAATAGTAATGCATGCTACTTATTGATGACTACACAATAATGACTGCAATATTCTTTCGTAAGAAGATGTCAGAGACATTCGAACAATTCAAGATATACAAATAGATAGTTGAAATGAAGACAAACTTGGAAATAAAATGTTTGATATCAGCCAATGGTGGAGAGTTTACATCAAAAGAATTCATGGATTTTTGTGGTAACATGGAATCAAAAGGGAAATTCTCAGTAGCTAGGACACCTTAGAAAAACAGAGTCACTGAAAGAACTAATATAGAAGTATAGGAAATGGATAGAACCATGTTGAAATATTCCAAGTTGGGTTACATATTCTGGGCACAGGTAGTACATACAACAATTCATATCCTGGACAAAGTAATGCTCAGAAGTAATAGTGATAAGGATCCCTACAAGCTATGGAAAAGAATACCGAAAAATGTGAAGCATTTTAGAGTATTTGGAAGCAAGTACTATATCAAAAGAGAAGATGGCATGATTGGAATATTTGATTCTCAAGTTGACAAAGGCATATTTTTCAGTTACTCAAGCAAGAGCAAGGTGTACAAATGTTTCAATTTGACACTCAACATAATAGTGGAAAGTATCAATGTATAGATTGACAAGCCACGTGTATGAAATCCCAAAGAAGAAATCAAAGAGTCGGTAGAGTGGGAAGGAGAAGAAGATTTGAAAGAAGAATTACAAGAAGAAGTGGAAGAAGAAGAAGAGAAACTAGAAGCAGAGAAAGAGGAAGATGACCAGAAGAATCTTCAGAAATCTCCCAATATGACTAGTCAACGAGTGTAAAAAATTCATCCACCAGAACAAATCATTGGGAATAAAGATGCAAGAGTTGAAACCTGAAGAAAATTATGCTCAGCAAAACAAAGACATAGAAATGTTTTCCACAGTTTAACCCAACAGTTTTGAATAAGCCAACATTGATGAACAATCGATCAAATCTATCGAACAAGAAATGGATCAGATAGAGAAGAATGAAATATGGGAACTTGTTCCATGGCCTAAGAATAAGAACATGATTGGAAAAAAATGGGTATTCGAAAACAAGTTGAACGAGGATGGAAAAGTAACCAGGAATAAATCAAGGTTAGTATGCAAGGGATATGCTCAGGTTGAAGGAATAGATTTTGAAGAAACATTTTCCCCAATTTCCAAAATGGAAGTAGTCATACTGATCTTGGCTTATGCATGTTCTAAGAAAATCAAAGTATATCAGATGGATGTAAAATCAGCCTTCCTAAACAAAGAACTAGAAGAAGAAGTCCACATTGAACAACTAGAAGGGTTTCTACTATCAAAAAAGGAAGATTTATTTTTTAGATTGAAGAAGGAATTGTATGGACTCAAACAAGCCCCCAGAGCATGGTATTCAATATTCGACATGTATCTACAACAATAAGATTTGAGGAAAGTAAATGAAGACAAAAATCTCTACAGAAAGGTAAATTGGACCAATAAGGAAGGATGCTAACCTTCCTTAGGAAGCACACAACATAGTACGATTCTTCTACAGCAAGCAAGGAGAGAAGGAGAAGTAATGCTAAAATAGTTTTATGATCGTTGTAAATGTCATTCAGTCTTTTATTGTAATAAAGCATTCACCAGTATAAGTATAATGGATATGTTTATTTTAGTGAATAGTTAGTTGTGTTAGTAAACATTGCGGGAAATTTCTCTTGCCAATATGATTGCGTAGAGAAATACAAAAGAATAAAGTGGCATTTACCATTTGTAGAAGATCACCTTGATTGTTTAAGAAGGGATACAATCCTCTAATACGATTAATGAAGTTTTGATGAATCTTGTTTTCGTTATCCTTATTGTGTGTAATTCATTTTTCTTCTTCTGAGAATTCTTGAGAGGTCATTTTCATTTTTTTTCTATTTGTGATTTCTCAAAGAGAGTGTGCACCAAATGAACTGATGTGCATCTCTTTTTTTTATGTGTGTTAGTCAATTTGACTTCCATTCTTTGTGGACAGTATGAAGAAGTAAGCAAGGTTTCAATCTTAATAAGAAAATAATGATTGGGAGAAGGAGACACACCACTCTCCATTTCTCAGTGCATCCAATGTTTCAGATGCTTCTATCTCTCCAACAATGTGTGTGCCCTCTTCATCCACTAATTCACATTGTCCTCTCCATCATTAAGTGTGTCCTCCATTTAAAAATGACCCTCCATTGTTGAGCATGCCTCATTCGATCAGATCCATTAACACCTCCATCAAAAAATCAAATTGCCCTTGTTGAAGTGCCCTCACAATCATATCAATTGGCATCCGAGAAAGTTCTATCCTTGGGACCGAAAATTCATCCACCAAATTCAATTTTGTTTTTTTTGGCTCTTCATCTCTGTCCTCGCACTCTTTCTCAAAGAATCACACTAACCCTTCTCAGGGTTCCTCTCACACCCTCCTCAGGGTCTATTCAGTTCCTGTCGACCATGTCGCCTTAACAAGAGACCTCCAATGAGGAATCCAGCATAGACACTTCAAGTCTAGTTGAATACTTGGTGCTAGTTCTCCAAGAACTTATTTGACTCCAACAACAATGACCTCCAACGATCATGCAGTTGGACACCCTTTTTCAGGTACCCAAGTTCATTGGCCAAATGAATGGAGAGACGATTGATTCCTAGATTCGTAGACTCTTCACTTACTTCAAGACCTCGCCTGAGATGTAAGAGGCCACCAAATTGCAAATAGCCAGCCTTCAACTAGAAGGAATTGCAAACACATGGTGGGACACACAATTGAAAATCTTGTAATTGATCATAGAGCTTGGTACGTTCTCTTCCATGAGAACTGGTTGCATTGCATTGTAGGATACGTTCTGTCAGGCATTGAGGGAATGCTTATACCCTCTAGGCTATCTTCCGAATTTACTGGCCAGGTGGTTACAACTCCATCAACTTTACAATCAGTCAGTTCAATGATACATCAATATCTTATGCAAGTTGCACATCCAGCTACATGTCAGCAAACTAGACGAGGTATTAATAATTAAGTTCAATTATGGTTTATTGTTACCTCTCTGACGAGGTAGATATTTTTGACAATGCTTCTTTGGACAAGGCTTTCTTACAAGCCTTGGTCGTAGAAATAAAGGTGGCTCCTCACATTCGATATATTTCATATCGAACCTAGGATGATAACCAGGGATGATTTTAAGGATTGAAATTTATTTTAAAATGTAGAAACCTTGGCGAATCTTCCTAATCCTTCATAGGTCAGCGATATTTTTGTAAAAATATTCAAATTTCTATGTATTTTATATAGTTTTTATAAAATTTTGGCGATTTTTAAGGTAAAATAATTTTATCCTATAGAATTAGGGAAAATCATTTTTAAAATAGCGAATCTCATTTTTGGAAAAACCATGGAAAATTAGCCCATGAGCGAAATTTAGCCCCTAAAATCACCCTTGATAACCCACCTCCTTCTCATTATCAAACTTATCCTTGTTCCTTGTTGGCGACCAACAATGTAGTTTGGTGTCATTTTCACAAGACCAACTCCCATAACTTTGTTGATTGTTGATCCATTAAAAATAGCCACCCCCATCAGACCTTGTTTGTAGAGGCCACAACTATTGAGTTTCCCAAGCAACCAGAAGTAAAATTTCTCACCAACCCCACTACAATCGACCCATCCCTCATTCTTATGACTACGCTAGAACCAGGTCTCCCTAATGTTCCCCTATTCACTCACAAATGCCAAATTAAAAATGAACTCCCCACTCTTATTCTGGAAAATGGTAGTCAAAATAATTTGACATCACAAGACTTGGTCCAACATCTTCAACTCCCCAGCACCCCACACCCCAATCCATATCACCTTGGTTGGGTGTAGAAGGGAATTCCTTGAATTGCTATTGGATGATGTTGCATCGTCACTTTCACCATTGGTACTTTTCGTGACACTGTGATCTACAACGTGTCTCCATTAAATTGTGTTGATCTCCTTCTCAGTATTCCTTACCAACAAGACCGACAAGAAGTGTATCACGTAAAGACACATCAATAACACCTTAAATAGTTTGGGTGCACCTATGTACTTACTTCATCGCCTATCAATTCACCACCACCACGAACCGATACCATATCCACTCACCATGTTATCAATACCAACAATGTCTCTATGTGTTTAACCTGCCATGTTCAGCCAGAGAACCTCACTAATCCAACACCTCCCACAATAATCCCTCTCCTCCCAGAACATTCTAATGTATCACAGTCTCCCTCAAGTCTCCCACCCTCTCGAGCCCTTGCTCCATCCATCCATCTCATTCATGATGCATAATTACCCAATGCTCCATCATCTTGCATGGTTACCCAAGACACTATCGAGCGTCCTCTAGTTATTGTTTACCATTCTCACACCCAAGAAACAATTAAAGATCAATATCCATTACCCCATATTTCCTCTCGGTTTTCTCTTGGAGCAATGTGTAAATAGGTAGTTCACCCGGTGACTTACCACATCCAAACCTTATCCATATCCAAATTTAATTACCACTACTACATTAAAGAATTCCACCTCATGATGTCGTATTTGTAGAAGTGGCACCCTTAAAATAGGGTCATGCACTCTTCCATAATCTTATTACCTTTTGAGGTCTGTCTTGGATTTTTGTATCAGGAACCCACATAGATGCCTCTCATTTTGACTACGTTGGGATCAACACATCAACATCGATAACAACAGGATGACCATAGTGGTGTTCATAATTTATCACAAAAACACACTCTATTCGAAGCTTCCTTGCAAGTAACACCGGATTGTGCCAAAAAACATCATGTTTCATACTTGGTCGGTCAACAATGCCAAACTCCAAAGACAGGACAAGTGGATTATAGTTGAGACTGTGCAACGAAAGTTCCCTCCATTGGTGGTGGAAGCAGGGATGCTTCTGGATCTGAACAGGGAGGAATTGGACCAATAAGGAAGGACGTCAACCTTCCTTAGGAAGAGCACAACATAGTACATGCCATGCAAAATAAGAAAGGAGAGAAGGAGAAGTAATGCTATGATAGTTTTTTTATCATTGTCAGTGTTAGTCAGTATTTTCTTGTAATAAAGCATTCGCTAGTATAAGTAAATAATGGTGATTTCTGTTTTAGTGAATAGTTATTTGTGTCAGTAAACGCAGGCGGAAATTTCTCTTGCCAAACCGATTGCATAGAGAAATATAGAAGAAGAAAGAAGCATTTATCCTTTGTAAAAGATCACATTGATTGTTTAAGAAGGGATACAATCCTCTAATACGATTGATGAAATTTTGTTGAATCTTGTTTTCATTATCTTTCTTGTGTGTAATTCATTTGTCTTCTTCTGATAATTATTGAGAGGTCATTTTCGTTTTTCTGTTTGTGATTGATGAGAGAGAGTGTGCACCAAAGGAACTGGTGCACATATCTTTTTCTGTGTGTGTGCTAGTTAAATCGACTTCCATTCTTTGTGGACAATGTGAAGAAGTAAGAAAGGAATCAATATTACTAAGAAAAGGATGATTGGGAGAAGTAGACACGCCCCTCTCCATTGCTCAGTGCATCTAGCATTTCAGACGCCTCTCTCTGTGTCTAACAATGTGTGCACCCTCTCCATCCATTAATTCACATTGTCATCTTTTCCATTAACTGCGTCCTCCATATAAAAATTACCCTCCATTGTCAAGCGTGCCTCATTCAATCAGATCCATTAACACCTCCATCAAAAAATCGACTCACCCTTGTTGAAGCACCCTCACAATTAGATCATAAATCAAGGTAGTGTATTTGTAACGTCTCCTCTTAAGACATAAAAGTGAGTGAGAAATAGTGGAGATTTTTTTTTTTTACAACAACAACAGTTAGAACAAGCGATATACGGCAATAACATACATCAATATTTACACATTGTATTCTCATTTAAATATTTACACAACAAGAATTAGATACAACATCAAAGATATTCTTAGATCAATCAAATAACATAAGATAACAAAGATGTGTACCTACCCAGCCTACCCTGCAAGTTTAGGACCTCCAAGACACATAATCAATGCTCAAATCTATGATTCATTAGATTGATTTTGATCATTTAAGTTCTCAGGACTGACGACTATTTTGAGGAACATGGAGGTATCTATTCCCATAATCCACTTAAAACCTAGACTCAGGACTAAGAATTAACAGTAAGATGCATAATCACAACTCAATCAAAATCATTTTAAAACTCAATATACTAGCAAAAAAATTGTCATCAATACTAATTCACATCATAAGAATTACTCAATTCTTAGTTTCATTCCATTACAATTCAACGTTTTTACTATAATATGTCGTGATATGATCCAACCTAAGATAATTGTAAACGCTAAAATAAACAATAATAAGAAATAATACAATTTTTATTTTTATAGTATTAAAGTTACTCATATAACTTCAATGTAAAATTTATACATTTTACCTCATTAATTACATAGTCAATTCATAAAAAATTAATTCAAAGTATTCTACTAAAATCTAAGGAAATTTCCTAGAAAAGTACTAAGGTACTAGGCATAATAAATTTTATTTTCCTTACTAAAATGCCTTATCTTGTGTAATGATTTTCAATGCATATTGCAGCAAAATGATAATCCGGATTTGAAAAAAAAATGTCTATTTAATTATTCACCATACCAAGAATTAAATGTATTTATTAAGACTTGGCTCAAATTTTCTAGTATCATACCCACTTTGTTACTTTAATAGCTTATTAATTAGAAGTGTGAAATCGATGCATAGGATAATGGATTATAACTAATATTCGATTGATAATAATTGTCTGTAAGGAAAGCGAGGGAAGAAACAACCATTAGATTCAATGATGCAGAAAAATAGCAGTCGCTTGGATAAGGACTTGGCGAACAAGTAGAGTGACTGTTAGATGACATTGAGTACGTGCTAACTGTCGTAAAGAAGAAAAAATAACAATGTTACAGGAAATCTCTACTCACAACTAGTTCTAGGAACTAACCCTGAAATCAAAAATACAAAACTAAAACACAAAATTAAGAAAAGCTTAAATAAATCTGAAATAACCATACGAAATTCAATATCGGATTGCAATTTTATTCAGTAGTGAACCTTGAAATTTATAGTTTCCATAGTTATCAAATGATTCTGCAATGCCCATACGAAAATCAAGATTCAGGTTTAATTATTACGCAACAACCAAATGGAATTCAAAATCAGGAATGGCGATAATAAAGAAGCGACCAAGACATACTTACTAACTTTGTATTTGAAACTTAGAATTATTACATAGACCAACGAAATCTTACAAATTTCTATTTTCGAATTGTAAAATTATAATACAAGGGCGATACCAAATTCTAATTAGGATGTCAATTAATTGAACAGATACCAAATGGATTTTTTCTAAATTCAAAATCTATAATTTAATTTTATATGTCATACAAACTTCTATTTCGAAAATTTCAACAAAATCTGCAAAGTCCAAGGAAATTCCAATTTCTGGATCTATAATTTATTTGAGAACAATCGTAAGAAAAATGCAATCGAGTATATAATTTCAATGGAAACATTTATATAAAATTTTGAACAAACAGTTTGTCAATTCATTGGCGACAAACAAGAAAGTTCTGAATTCTAGATTCCCAATGACTATTCGGTGAAAATTGCATATTTTTAAATTCCATCACTAAATTTTAAAAATTTCTAAATAACAATTTAATTTTTTTTCAACTAAAATTTTAGAGTAAAATATCGGAACCGATGAAAATGGATAATTGAGGATGTCCTTCAATGACTTGTGCTCCTTATTTACTCCCTCTTGTTAATCACAAGAACTTCATCGGTACCTCCCAACCAATGTTAGGGGTACTCTTCTTCCCCCTTCTTCCTCTAAGCCGCAAATAGACCACACACAAGAAACTAGAATACAATAGCTCTCAAGCTTGCCTCGTAAGGAAGAGCTTCCACTCTTTTTGAAGCTTGAAATCTCAACCCTCACAAGTAAAACACAATCAACTAAATTTTGGCAGCATAACAATACTATCCCAAGTGAGATACATTTGTCTTCTACACCATTTGTTTTATAAAAAAATTCCTACTGACACATTATGCAAAAATAATAAACTTTTTAAATTAATGTAACTCTCCCCAAGTTGCACAGGTAATTACCATTTTTTTTTTATTTAAAAATCCATTTTCCCTCACATTCCCCAATGTGTTCCTATTTTTGCTCTTAGTTGTCCCTTAGTTCCCAATTTCTTATTTAATTAGTGTCTCATAACTAGATCTTAGTTAGAGTTTGATTAGGAGTCTTCTTCAAGTTAGACTTAGTGTTAGTTTGACTCAAGATATACACCTATTCTCTCAAGTTTTAATTTTTCTCTATTTTAAAAACCCTTTTTATTTATTTCATGCAAACATGTGCATTTTATCCAACCTTTAAATAGTAATCACGTTTTTCCTAGAGTTTGATTTTTATCTAAATTCTTTTAATTTATTTAATATTTTTAATTAGTCCCCTAATTAAAATTAGACTCGGACTTAGTCTTAGACTTAGGCTTAGAGTTCTTTTTAGGCTTCGCAGAGAGCCTTTTTGATTGGCGAATGGTCACAACCGGTGGTCATGTGGAGAGGAACCTTACGACTGTCGACACTATATTTTACACATTGAAAAGTCAAAAAGCCTCTACACGTATAATCCAATGATGATGATTAAATTGACAATCTGATCGAAGGGTTACTGTTTCACTTCATGATTTCTTGATCAGTTACGACTCAGTTATACTAATTGAATCATTGTTCTTGGGCGTTTGAGATTTGTAGTGTAACAGATCATGAGAGGATGTACAAAAGAAAAATGTTGTGACAGAGTGAGGTTGTCGTTTTTTTTGTAAAATGAGTTGAATCGTATGTAATGAAAATTATAGTATGAATAGAGGGGGAATAAATTCAAAGATGAAGAACATAAGCGGAATGGAGCAGAAATGGTGAAAAGAGAAGAATGTACAAGAATCTAAGAGCGTGAGAAGAATAGAGAAAGAGTATATGGAAAGAGACAACAAATGAAGATAAGTATGAATAGACAAAAGCAGAGCGTTACTGCAGAACATAAAAGAGACAGCAAGTGGAGCCAAGCATGAACAAGCAGAGACAGAGAAGAATTGCAGAAAAGAGAAGAAATGGTAGGTATTGATATATTTTTATTGTTGTAAGATATTATTCAAGAAAATATCTATAATCATGGTGGTAGGGTTATGCTAGAGAGGACGGTGGTCCTCTATTATTCAAGTTGGTGCTTGAATACTGGGAATTGTAGCTTCCATCTAGTTGTGGCTAGAAAGGAGGGAGGCAGGGTGGTGCTAGGGAAAACAAAGAGTTTTATGTGTGCAAGTTGGTTCTTGTATAAGTGGAAGTAGGTGCTTCCATCTAGTTGGTTTTGGAGATCATGTCTCCTTCAATACTTACGCCAGGCGGGATTGGTGATGTTACCAAGGGGTATTTTCCATCTGTTGATATCTTAACTTGAGGTACATTATCTTTCCTCAGTGGGATATAGTCCCTATGAAATATTCCTTGTGAACCTGAAGCTCCAGGTGTTTACTTGACCACTGGTGGTTGTTTTGATTGCTTCCATGTTGTTGTTGATGGCACTCGAACTTTCAGCAGGGCCATTGTTTTATGTGACAGGTTCCTTTACATTCTCTGTGGTTGTTTTAGTGTGGTTATAGTTCGACTTTGATTCGTATCTCAGTTTCTCTCTCTTACATGTAGCTCAGAAACATAATAAGTCACGCCTGGTGACCCTTAATTAATTTTATGCCTTATTTCCTATTGTTCATGTCTCTTCATGCCTTAACTAACTTTTCCAATCTTCCAACAGGGTTGATGAATGTTCAAATAAATGTGTCTTTATTACTAAATATGTAATGTGATTTTTTCCTCGTACTACTATTTTATCGTGATTTCCAGTGTATTTTACCATTTAAGACTATACGGTGCATTTATGATATATTATTGCCACTTTGTAGCCATTGTTTCTTTTCTTTAATGATTTTTAATGGTCCTGTTAGTACCATACTATGCAATTGTTCTTGCTTTTGCATTCGTTTTCTTCACAGTATTTTTCTTCTATGAATTATTTTCTTAACTGGTACAGTTCCATTCTGATAGAGCAATAATTATTCCTTCTATGAAATTTCTTATGCCTTTGTACTCTATAATCGTTTTTCATTTTCTATATCTTCTTTTTATTTGATTTTTTTTTCTAATTTTTATTTTTTTCTATGTTTTATCTTCATACTATAGTACAATTACTATGATACATGTGTTCTAGTGCAACCCAAAATACTGCACAAACTTTTGGCCATCAGTATAGAGATTCAACTAACTTCCATTCACCATTCCTCCAAGGACTTCCCCATTCATGGTTTTCAACTACGCGACAACTATCTCCATCACCTGCTTAATCACACAAGGTCATAACAAGTGAATTTTGAACTTTTTAGGATGTTGCATAAACTTGTTGTCATAGAGTAATACCAAGTCTCCCTCTTGAAAATTTTTATGTTTAATGTGTCTATCATGCCATTCTTTCTCTTTGGATTTTTGAAATTGTTCATGGAAACCTATGACAAACCAATCTTCCTCAAGTTGTACCAACTAGGAAAATCACTCCTCTATTGCGTAAGAGTTTGAAATATCAGTGATCGTTGCAATGCACAGGCTAGGTAGAATAAAATCGATTGGAAACACTACTTATTTCCTATAGACCAACCTAAAATGTGTCTTCCCTGTCAACGTTTTTATTTTCTTCTTGTAGGCCCATAAAAGTGCAGGAACTATTAAGTCCCAAGTCATCTTTCCCTATATTTGTAACACCCTGTTTCCCCTAGCTTGTAAATATAACTGAACTGGCCAAGAACTATGGCAAACTCATAAGTATGAACATGTGATGTAAATGGACCTGCAGGAAGAGGTCAATGAATGTGAATAATATTTTGAAGTTATTGCAGGATTGCTGAGGGGGGATGTGCAGAAAAGAGACCACGATGGCGGTGGAAGGCACCTGAAAAGATGGCGTTAACTTCCACCGAGAATTAAATACCGTATTTGGACTCCACTGGCCCGGAGAACCAAAAGCGGCTCACTGGCCCTGAAATTCAATGCCTCGCAGGCTGGTAGGTGGATGGCTTGATGAGGGATGGGATGGTAAACCGCCCATCTGTAGAGCCATCAGGCCTGATCGGCGCGAGGGTAATCGTGCCACACGTGACCTCGCGAGAGGATAAGGCGTATGGCAGAAACGATTGAGGGGGCAGACGCGAGGGGAACTCTGGCAATTTTTACACAGAGTGAGTGATAGCAGAGATGAAGGATTGCAACCTTTGCTCCTGGTCACTGGCAGACAGAGAGACGCAATCTCAAAGCATCATGGTCTTAGCTCGGCGGTGGCTAGTGGTAATTCCATTGGGAGTCGCTCAACCTACGGTTGGGTGGAAACGAGCACCCCTCTCAGTAGTTGCATCCACTTCTGGTGTTATTTCTGATAAGTATTTTATGTATTGTATATTGAAATTCATACACTGATATATATACTCACAACACTGTGAGATTGTGAACGATTTTAGTGTAAGAATGTCTGTGAATGTTTGATAATAATTAATGGACATATGCTTGTAATAGAGGAAGCCATGCACGACTTACGTCGATAAAAATGAATCTAAGTATGCATAAATTGAACCAAGTCAGACTTCCAGTCCGTTCTCGGGAATTTGTTTCCCTTATCTGTATCCGGGAATGCCCTGAAATAGACCTCTTCACAAAGATTCCCTCCTTAGAAAGGTTTACCAAGAACCTAGAAGAAGGACTTGAATGTGCAAGTCTTAACAACCCTGTGCGAAGGGGAATGACCCTTTTGAAATATTGAAGTAGAAGCGTAAGGATAAGTATTGATCAATGGATGAGATCTTGTCGGAGAATCTACAGTCATTCACGATCATTAAATCGAAGAGATACACGAGGGCGTTAAATTACCTTAGCCCTTTTTCCTCTATCTTCGAGAATAGCAAGGAAATCCGAATCGTAGACCCCCAGGCTCCATGAGAACATCTGGACCATTGATTTATCCACGTCGAAAGAGCAGTAGGAAAGGGCGTGGCATCGGGATCGATCTAAATCGTCAGATCTGAACTAGGTATCCCGACATTCGTTAGATCTTTAGGGATATAGACGAGGGTTAAGCCTCGTGAATAGGGGAAAAATGGATCCGGGCCGTCCATCCGAGGAGGACAGGTGGCAGAGATCCAGGGATCTAGCTACCTTGGAGGTTCACGAGGTAAGAGCCCAAAGTTTGGATGCTCCAAGTCGCAAGTAGCGAAGTAGCAAGAGGATCAGGACCATCCATCCGAGGAGGACAGGTGGCAGAGATCGAGAAGATCTCGTGAACTCGGGACTTCATAGGGTGAACGCCCAAGAATTTGTTGTGAAAAGTCGCGAGACACGAGGTCGTGAAGTCGCGAAATGGCGAAAGGCTGTGAGTCGTCCATCTGACGAGGACAGGTGGCAGAGATCGAGAAGATCTCGCAAACTCGGGAGTTCGCAGGGTGAACGCCCTAGTATTGGGTGTTAAAAGTCATGAGACACGAGGTCACGGAGTCGCGAAATGGCGAAAGGCTGTGAGCCATCCATCTAATGAGGATAGGTGGCAGAGATCGAGAAGATCTCGCGAACTCGGAAGTTCGCAGGGTGAACGCCCAAGTAATTGGTGTTAAAAGTCACGAGACGTGAGGTCGCGAAGTCACAAAATGGCGAAAGGCTATGAGCGGTCCATCTGACGAGGAAAGGTGGCAGAGATCGAGAAGATCTCACGAACTCGAGAGTTCGTAGGGTGAACACCCAAGTATTTGGTGTTAAAAAGTTGCGAGACGCGAGGTCGCAAAGTCATGAAGTGGCGAGAGGATCTGAGCCGTCCATCTGGGAGGACAGATGGCAGAGATCGAGAGATCTCGCAAACTCGGGAGTTCGCAGGGTGAGGGCCCAAGTATTGGGCATTCAAAGTCACGAGGACACGAGAAGCGAGAAGGTAATAACCATTGGATCTGGATAGCGGGAAGACCATTGGATCCGCACGTGGGATCGTGTATCGGAGCCTCGCAAGAAAAGGCTCGAGAATTTGGCCACGGGAATCCTGAGGTTGCGAGTAGCGAAATCCCTCGGGGAAAAGTCAAAGAGTTGACTGACCATCGGATCTCGAGGATCCGAGAACCCAGTGTTTAACCTTTGAAATCGCAAAGTCACGAGTTCTGATTCCCTGATAAATCAAGGAAGGGGGATCGCGCGAGAGAACTGTAGGAGCAGATTTCCCGATAGGGAGATAGAAAGAACCTTGGAGTTCTTCGGGCAAGAAGAAGAAGATCCTGTGAGCGGACATGCTCGCGGTTGCTGCGCCTACGTCAGGTGGGACATAAGACCACAGTTATATACAGAGAATCAGGTAGGTAAATAGAAGACCCTATGATTCAGGGATTGACATTTTGCTGCTACAAGCTCCGGGGATTCTCATTATTGAGAATTCAACCAAAAATTTTGATTTATGGTAGTGGGTGTGTTACAAAGTGGTATCAGAGAATGGTTACAACACTCGGCCTGATTGGGCTCATGTACCAGTTGTGCATAAACCTCGTTCGAAACACTCCTATGAGGAGTAACGCCCTGACTTAACTATCTTGACCAGGACTAGGAACTTAGAATATGAAAACCCGACAGTGTATGCATGTGAAAGAGTTATGAATTTATGCGCAATTTATAAAAATGAATTTAACTCTTGACTAACAACCATCATTTGTCCTTTCACTCAAGCAGACGATCACCCGCGGGAATCTACAAACGCAGAAAATGGTGACTCACCAAGAGGTGGGAGAAGGCTCCCACAATAGGGACGAGGAATCTGATGAAAGAAGAGCAATAGGAACCCCTCCAGACCTAGCTGAGACTGTGAGGAGTCTCATGGTCGAATTGCAAAGCTGCAAAGCCGATAATGAAAGGTTGATGAAAGAACAAGAAAAGCAAACCGAAATTAATGCAGTTCTACTGCAAATCTTATCCAGCCTACAGCGACAAATGCAGCATGAACCTGAAATGTAGAATCGTGGTCAGGTCAGTGGCCACAC
>JASDQU010504929.1:39404-50728 GCA_032191745.1 Picea mariana | reverse complement strand
CTTGTGGCGACTTTTGCAACCCATCATGATCCCTATATCTCACAAAAAACAAAAGGGATCTATATTGGGTTGGCAACTTTTGAAGCTCATCATGATCCCTATATCTCACAGAAGAGGGAGCTATATTGGGTTGGCAACTTTTGCAACTCATCATGATCCTTATATCTCACATAAAAGGGAGCTATATTGTGTAGGCATATTGTCTCCATGACTTCATAATATATCACGTGTTACCTTCCATTTGGCATCTCCTCTCATATAATGGTTAGCTGGCAAGGCATAAACCTTGTTTCTATACACATCATTGCCCCAATAATCATAAAACAATTATAAGCATATGCACAATGTAAGTTACATTGAAACAACAAGTCTCCCAACCCTAATCCATATCCTCATATCCAACTCCTCTCTCAATGTCCGAAGGGGCATGTAAAATATGTTTGTCATGCATGAGGCACCTACTTAGTAGCATTTTTATCCATTTAATGTGTTTTTTTACATGTACCAATGTGATCTTAGGTTAACACATAGTTAACCAAGGTGGTTTGCACCTACCAAGGTGCAATCCACTCCATGAAGAAGGAAACCTCTAGGGGGGTTGTAATGAACATTCTCTATTTGCTTTAGGTACTATAATCATTTACCACTTACAATCACCTATGTGAATCTTATGACCAGTCAACAAGTATGCCTATTCATGATTGATAATAGGGAAACATAGTTGTGGGCTAGGCTTTCATCTTGGGTAGGGACTGATCCAGGAGGATCTCGATGGCCACCCAACTTTTCCAACTGGCTCAAAACAATTTTTTTGCAACTTACTATTTTTAGCAGTTTTTCGGTTCCAAAACTTCTGGGGCCATTTTGAGGGCCTAAACATCGTTTTTTAAATGATCGGGCACCTTAATGATATTTGAAGGCTCTAATTGAACCCCCTAAATGAAGCTCCTCATCAATATCTTTCCAACAAGCTATCATGCACTCAAACAGAAGATCGTATGAAAAAGTTATGACCTTAGGAAGTTGATGTACTAACTTACCCCACCGTGGCCCACATGACTTTTGGCGCTTCATCTCCTAGGGTTAGGTTTTTGGATGTATAGGGTTTTGGCATTCATGTTTATTGTAAAAATTCCTTCAGAGCCTCATTGTACTCATCTTCTTGCGAATAAGCGTAGCCGTCACATCTCTTCTCAGAGATAAGCTGCCAGCATTCTAGCAAGCTTGTTTTCAGTCTACATTTTACAGTTTCAACATATTTATTATTTAATAGAAGTCAATTTTTACTCTATCTTTGTTATTGTTCACTGTTTCTCTGTGTTAATGTTATAAATCTCTAGTTTCATTTCGTTATGCTCCTAAATCCATATTAGTAGTATCAGAGTGGTCTTTTCCTTGTCGTTTTTTTAATGCATGTCCCCTACCCAATCAGGGTATAGAGAGTTGGGTCTTGAGCTTGCTTCTATTGAGGACAAATTCTCTCACACGCCAAATAAACCGCCCACAGTAGGTGAAAATAAAGACAATGAGACATGAGATCCTTTTAAAATGTTGCTCGAGGAAGCCCTTGAGCGACAAAGGAATGAGATGATGGAAAACTTTGCACAAATCCTTCGATGCTTGTCGACAAGTTATACATCCACCTTAAGCGGAGGCGCCGCCCCATTTAAGGTACAAATCAAATTTTATATTCCTAAATTTGAAGGTCAAATAGATGCAAATGTCGTAGATAAATGGTTAAACCTTCTAGAAGGGTATTTTTCTATCCACAACTTTTCTGATAGAGAAAATCTTACATTTGCGCTCCTCAAGGCCATCCCCCATGTCAAAGATTGGTGGGAGACTTCTTGTGAGCAAAAGGAAATAGAGGGATCCACATTATTTGTAGTTGCACCCACTTGGGGTTCCTTAAGGGATGTTATTAAGGAACAATACTACCATGTCGGAAGTTATGACGACTTGTATACAAGATGGACCACACTGTGGCAGGAAAGAGACCAAACAGTGCCAAAGTTCACCAGTGTATTCCATACCTTGCGTACCAAGTTGGGTATCAAATATTCTGAACGACATATGGTGCTCAAGTACTGTGGAGGTTTGCATAGATACATCCAAATGGAAATGGATTTTTTGGACAACTCATCCTTGGGCACGACCTATCAATATGTCATCAAAATAAAGCAGAATCTTAAACAAAAGACGTTGTAGTTTGGGTCTGAGAACCCCTCACAGCAAAATCATGGCAAGGGAAGCCCCAACCCGCAGAAAAAAGGACAGAGAAAATATGGGCAACCTCAAGAAAACTAGTCCAAGATGCAAGCAAAGAACGACATTGGGAAGATGAAGAAATATATTAGGAAGTGGTGTGACTTCCATAAGAGCCCCTGGCATAACATTATTGATTGTTGTTCAAAGAAGTCATTGGCAGCCGAGGTAAAGGCCTCTGAATCAGATGTGGGTTCTGAATCTGATTCAGAACCAAAAAAGAGGAGACAAATCATTGATGTGGAACCCAATGCCACCATTGCTACCACCAAGATCCAGTCTGGTGAATCTAATGAGCCAGAGGAAGGCGAGCACCACTTTTATTCACAGATGTGGGTGAAAGGCACTCCGCTGTACTTCATTGTTTATAGTGGTAGCCAGAAGAACCTCATCTCAGTAGAGATCGTCAAACAACTAGCCCTACCAACAACGTCATACCCGTAGCCCTACACTATCGGATGGATTCGTCAAGGAACAAATCTTCGCGTCAGTCAACAGTGTCACATGCCGTATGACATAAATCCATTCAAAGATGAGGTATTGTGTGATGTTTCTCCCATTGAATTTTGCAATGTTCTTTTAGTCCAACCTTATTTATGGAAATGACATATTGTATATGATCCTAGGCCTCATAGTGATATTATTACTTTGATATCCAAGGTAATCTCACCTAGTGTTATTTCCTTGATCTCTGCCAAGCAACGTAGGAAGGTCATTTCTCAGACCGGGAAGTTTGTATTCTTAGTGATTCGCTCTCAGAGTGAGTGAAAGGTCGCAGTCGTATCCATGACCTACACAGACAATCTCTCCATGTAGGCGAAGAAAGTGGATAAGGTCGTGGACGAATACAAATACATCTTCTCATCACCTATTGGGGTACCTCTACACTATCAGGTCAAGCATCCCATCGATATGACCCCTAGTGCACTGCTACCCAATGGGCTAGTCTATTGTCCCTCTCTACTAGAAAATGAGGAGATCAAGCATCAAATCCAAGAAGTCCTGCATAAGGGGCATATCCGAACCAGATCATCACCTTGTGGAAGCACAATCGTGCTCGTGCAGAAGAAAGATGGGACTTGGTGACTCTGCATTAATTATTGGGCCCTAAATAAAATCATAGTCAAGAATTGGTACCTGATTCCCCGAATCGACGATCTCCTTGATCAAATCAAGGGGGGAAAATGCTTCAGCAAGATTGATATGAAGTTTGGCTACCATCAGGTCCCAATAGAATATATAGATGTATGGAAAACTACCTTCAAGTCAAAAGAAGGTATTTTTGAATGGTTGGTCATGCCCTTTGGTTTAACAAATGCCCCAACAAATTTCATGAGGATGATGGATGATATCTTGCATCCTTTCACTAATTTTTTTTTGGTGGTGTATTTGGATGACATCGTCATCTACAAAAAGACTTGGGCTGAAAAATTGCAGCATATTCAACAAGTTTTGCACACTTTGCGGCAACACAAGCTATAT
The DNA here is from genome assembly GCA_032191745.1 of Picea mariana. NCBI lineage: Eukaryota > Viridiplantae > Streptophyta > Pinopsida > Pinales > Pinaceae > Picea > Picea mariana. The sequence goes on along the minus strand of JASDQU010504929.1, from coordinate 46,981 downwards.
GCCAACTTGGAAAAATTCTCCTTCGACATGGACAAGGTCCAATACCTAGGCTACATTATTGATGCACAGGGTGTGCATGTTGATCCAACCAAGATCCAAGCCATCTCTGACTGGCCAGCTCCAACGATGCTCACTGAGCTTCAAAGCTTCTTAGGCCTTGCCAATTTCTATAGCAGGTTTGTGTTGGGATTCTCCCATATCGCATGGACCCTCAACCAAATAACCAAGGGTTCTTTCTAGGAAAAAAATGTGTGGGGCATGTCCCAACGGAAAGCGTTCGATGATCTAAAGCAATGCTTGTGCTAAGCCCCAGTGCTTTCATTACCTGACCTGCAAAAACCTTTTGAGATCGATACAGATGATTTGGACTATGGTGTGGATGTAGTCATCACTCAATATGACCACCCCGTGGCCTATCATAGTGAGAAACTATCAGATGTCATCTATAAGTACCCTACTTATGACAAAGAAATGTACTCCATTGTGCAAGCCTGCCGCCATTGGAGGCATTACATTCTTGGGAAGGAGACAATAATCGAAACTGCTCATAAGCCGCTGCAGTTCATGTAGACACAAAGAAAATTGAAGAATGACCACCATCAAAAGTGGTCCACATATTTTCAATAGTTCCACCTCAACATCAAGTATAAAACAAGAAGTACCAACTGAGTCATTTATTTCCTTAGACGACCTCCAGTTGTGGCACTCACCATAGTGATAGATTCTTGCAACCATGAGACCTCCAGATGACCCCACCTCTATGAGATAGATCTTGACTTTGCCAACACCTGCCAGATGTTGGGCATAAACACAATTGTCACTAATTTCCATTTTTAGGACACGCTATTGTACTATCTGGGACATTTATGCATTCCATCAAGCGAGCGAGAAAATATGATTTCAAAATCTCACTACAGTCGGGTGGTAGGATAGTTCAGCGTGGAAAAGAGAGTGGTTGTGCTACAACAACATTTCTACTAGCCGAAACTATGATAGTATGTCAGCAAGTAAATATCGTCCTACACTTCCTATGTTATTTCAAAACCGACCACTAAGAAAAAAGGCTTGTACACTCCCCTGCCTATTCCCGATAGGCCCTCAAAATCCATCTCAATGAACTACATGTCAGGTGTTCCATCCACCAAATAAGGAAATGCTTGTGATTTTGTGGTTGATGATCACTTTTCCAAGATGGCGATACTAGCCGCCTGCAAGAAGAGCATCACAGTGGAGTCCACTACCAAGATCTTCTTTGAATGAGTGTGGGTACACTTTGGGATCCCACAAACCATTATCTTGGATCAAGAAATTTAGTTCCTCAACAAATTATGGTTGAGCCTCTAGTCACTAATGGACACTAAGCTCACCAATTCTACTTCGTTACACCCCCAAATGGATGGCCAAACTAGGGTTGTTAACCAGATGATTGTGCACATCCTGTGCTTGAACAATTCCAAGAACCCCCACACCTGGGATGAGAGTCTTCCCTATGCTCAAAATAGCTAAAAAAGATCCATACATAGCTTAATTGGCCATAGCCCCTTTCAAATGGGGCTGGTATTTCAACGATTGGGTCCCATGGATGTTACACTACCCCTTGAAGACACCCGGGAAGACTCGTCCCATGCTCTAACTGGAGATGATAAAGCCATCTAGTTCATTGAGTGGATCCAGAACATTCACCAATAGGTTCAATATATTTTACAGAAGTCCAATGCCAAGTACAAGCAACGCCATGACCAACGTGGGTTCCACACCAGTTTTAGGTGGGAGACAAAGTCTGGTTACACTTGCAGAAAGAACACCTTACAGGGCCTCATCAAAAGCTTTGTCCACTCTATTATGGACCTTACACAATCACCAAGTCTATGGGTAACAATGCTTTCAAGATCAACCTTCCCCCCTTCTTTGGATTTCACCCAGTGTTCAATGTGGACCTCCTTCGACCTTATTTTTCAGCATTATTTGACACATTGGAGATAACAAAACAATTGACACCAACATAGATCAACCCCGACAGCATGCAACAAACATCCAGTGATCAAATCGTGGACATACAGTTCAAGGGCACTCTCTACAATAGGATCCAACTTTATCAGTTTGACAAAGCAGGGCTACTCCTGCACTAATGCACGTGGCTCACCCGGGGACAAATTCAACAAAAATTTCCTCATATGATGGGGGAACTCAATGCAATGGATATCATTACTTATTAATGGGGGAGGATTGATCTAGGAGGATCTCAGTGGCCACCCATCTTTTCCAAATGGCTCAAAACAGTCTTTTGACAACTTACTATTTTTAGCAATTTTTCGGTTCCTGAACTTCTGGGGCCATTTTGAGGGCCTTGTTATCACACAGTTTGTAGCTAGGTCAAAAGGCTAGAGGATTGAGGCCAAACTGGCATAAAAGGAACCTTCCCCACCCAATGTCACCTCAATGGGGGTTTCTTTCTATTTATGGAGGTTAACCCAGGGGAGACGTCCCCAACAACCTAGGGTTTTGAAGAGGCCAAAGTATAAAGGTCAAGGCAAAGTTTCCTCCTCATAGGTTACCACCAAAGGTCAGATAATCTGGCTAATCAGCCAATAAAGAAGTGTATGCCCAAAGAGAACACCTGCCTGGAACAAGACAATAACAAGATAATGTGTATGCAGGCTATATATCAGTGGGTTAGTACTTCATGTGATTATCTGACATCAATATATAAGAAAATGAAACAACAGGTATTAATGAGATCAACGTTTTATCAATATAGCAATGGAAAAGTACTATTTCATCAATAACGATTGAGATGATGTAGCGAACAATATATTCAATCAATCATTTACTCAATAAATGCCTTTAATCATCATCTAATTGCTCATTATCAATATTTGATGCGTCAAGATGGAATAACCAACTATGACGTCAACCTGGTTAGGGTTAGCTGGTTAGTTAGGGTTTCAAAATTTAAGGTTTTGAGAGTTGGTTTGAGCACTACCACTTCAACGTTGTGTGTCTAAGATCAGTGCCTAAGGGTATATGGAGTCATTGTTGGAGAGGACGCAAGGTTGAAGGAGTAATAGGCTAAAGACAAGAGGGAAGGGTTCTAGAGTGTTGCAATGGCAGGGCCCTAGAATCAAAACCCTAGGGGAAAGAGGCTCACTCTGGTGTTGCCTAAGCAAGGCCTCGTGCTCTTTCCTCCTTCTTTAGGTCAAACTTGGCAAAACGGCTAGCATATGAGAATAGATAAAACAAGAGGATCAAGTGAGGGAGAGTGTTGCAATGGCAAGGCTCTATCACTAAAACTATAGAAGATGGACCACCCTAGGTGTAGATAACCTAGGCCTAGGACATCACCCTCCTTTTAACCTTTTAAAAATCAAAGCTAGCTTAAGGGAAGAAGTGAGAAGAGTGTAGCAAAGGCTAGGTTCTTTCTTTCTTCTTCAATGGCTGAAAATTTCTCTCTAAGGGGACATGAGACAAGGACATACTTGTGTGCTTGTCACCTAGGGTTTTAAAATCAACAAATTTATAAGTAAATGAAAGAATTATAAACCTACAACCATTCAATTAAGAAGTTTTGCAAGAAAAACACTTACATATCATGATGAAAATCATATGCAAACCCTAGTTGTAAGCCTTCCTTCAAGAGAAATGCCAAACATGCCAAGAGAATCCTTCCATCAACAAGTGCGCCTCACTTCAAAAGACCAAATACCCAACTAGGGTGCAAAAAATCATACCTCACAAGTGTGAGTTGTGTTGTTATGTCCAAATGAGGGAAAAACATCCTCAATATATAGTGTATCATGACCCTTTAATTAAAATTGGGTCATTAAAAATAGCCGACAAGGCTACAAACCAAAATCATAGTACTTTTACATTAACTGCTAAGTAAAAGACATAAATGAGCAAAAAGTGAGATGTCAAGTCCCTCTGAGGAAGACGTTAGGCCCTTTTGGGGCTAGTCCAGCATCTGGAAGTCAAATGTTAGCCCTTCCTGGGCTCCTCCAAGCTGCCACACGTGCCAGTTGTCTTGTCAAACTGCTACACACTCAAGGGGACGTCAAGACATCATAGGTGATTGCCTAGTCATCAAAAGGAAAATGTTCCATCTGAAAGTGGTTCAACCCCCCTGGGCTGGGCTCAGCCAAAGTGTCCTAGGTGGAATTTCCTTCTTCTTCTCATGTGCAAAGGCTCGACCAATCACTATCCTATCTCTGCCCTGATAGGGGCCCATCAACCATCTAATTGGCTCTTCAGCCCCATGGAGGTCCTAGCTAATCATCTCCCCATGTGTACCGGTCCAACTGGTACCTGTCCGTCGGGCATGGTCCTGCACATCAAAGAATTTGCCCTCCATGGGCTCATTAGTCACAGGGATCATAGCAATATGAATCACGTTTCAACATTAATTTTATCAAATACATGCATAAAACCCCTAATATATCATTCAATAGCTCAAAGATATTACAATGACCTACAATACAAAGCCGAAGAAAAAGACAAAACACCCTATTGGGCCGGCATCCATAAGAAAAGGAAAGTTTCTAGAGGATATCATCCAAGCCATGTAACATGAGGTGATTTGGTCAAGGGATGTCCAGACATACGGGTAGAGTGAAAGACAGGGGTGTACGATATTACCTGTGGGTGTCTTTGTAGAAGGTGAGTTGTACCTGTCATGGATGCAATTCTTTCCAAGCCCTTTATTGCCTTTATTCTTTCTTTTCTTTATTGTTTTTTCTTATTTGTTTTATTTCAAGGTCTAACTAGAGGACACTGCCCTGACGTGGTGACCAGAGCTGACAGTGTTACCCACAAATACTTTCACATAGATGATAAGGATGGCTCGTGATGAGACCCTCTTTCCCTTGGCCATGCAACCAAAGTTCACTAGCCTGGCGTGGTAACCAGATGATGACAATGTCATACTGCTAGGTATTCATGAACATAATAGGCTGGCTCGTGATGAGACCCCCTATCCTCTTGGCTAGGTCTTGTTTTGTTTTCTTTGGGTCCCTCTTATTTATTGCTGAGAGGATTTTTATTGCCTTCTCAGGGATCCCTGCTCGAGGCATCTCTAGGTTTCATTTTAATGGATTTTAACTCTTACCAGATGCTTTTACCTTCTGGGCCTTTAGCCCCTTCTTCCCACGAGATAAGGTGTAACCCCACAAACAGATCATCCTAATGTTCGAACTAGGGGAATGGGGCAGATGAGTGGGAGATAAGATGTAAGAGTGATGATATGATGGGAGCGGACGATGGCCCTTCAAAATCCCCCCGATGGAAAACCAAAACCTATGGGTACAAGCTTGCTAAGGTACCCTGTCAATCCCCCCAACCATGGTCAAGTGGGATAATGTAAGATCCAACCAATTTTCAGAAATAAAAGGAATTTGATGCAAATATCTAAAGGTCATAATGATAAAAAATGACACATACCATGATACGTAGACCAATTACCTCATGGAGCAAGAGTCTTCTCCAATATAAGTCCAAGCCAAAGGTGATGGATGATGCTGCTGTTGACAAGACAAGTCTAATGAAAGAGAAGAAAGATGGGCCCTCCAGGGCCATGCTCAGGTCAATACTTCTCTCAGTACTCCATGTCTAGGACCTGTGGGCCTAGTTATCCCTAGAAATCGGGGACAACATCTAGCTCCAACTCTGGGACATGTGCTCACCGTAGAGTGCATGAGAACCTCAGCATCTCTATAATAACCTGCAGACCTGCTCATACTAAAAAATGGCATCAGTAATAAAGGTGGGGTGGTATTTCCACCCCCTAAAAATAATATATGTATGTGACTGAAATAAAACAATCAATATGCAAGTGAAGAAGCAAACTATCATGAAATGCAAATGGTATAATACACAAAAAAATGCCTACCTACCTATACTTACCTATTGGCTGTATGTTGGTGTAGTCAAACAACCAATGAAGCCAATCCAACAACATCCCACAATACCTGCCTTTGTGCTTCATCATAAACCAAAATAGTGATAATTCAAGCACAAAAATAACATGGGTTAGAACAGGTATCAGATCATCAGGAATCTAAAAGTCTAACTCATGGAGGCGAATGGGAGGGATAAAGTCTTGCCAAGTCAATCTATGAGGAAATTACTCAATCCACTTCAAGAAAGGGTCATGAAAAATGCAAGGTTCAAAAAACTGACTAAAAGGGCCTGCAAACTGGGTACCCAGGACATCCTCATGCTCTGAAGTCAAGGAAGGGATCGACAAAGATCTAGTAGATGACTGGCAAACCATCAAGGGAAAGTTGAAAAACTGGGATAACTGACTCAAACTTGCAGTACCCAACAAACCCTTGGAGTCTAGTGTTTGCCTAGGAGGAAACACAACATAAAAAAGGTACTTCCCAACTACACCTTTAATGGAAAAGCACAGTAAAGTAATAATAGGTGGCTGGAGTGAAAAGTCATAAGAATCCTTCTTTAGGCAAACAATGTTTTTACCCCTATCAAAATCCGAGCATAGTGGCGGTTGATAGTCATCTTCATAGGGTAAATCTAAGTGCTTGAAGGAGTACTCATCAAAGGCCTCAAGGTAAGACCGAAAATCATCAGGCAAATTTTTTACTCGGTCAACCTTGGGTGTTTGTGGAGAGCCAGTAAAAATCTCATCTCCTTGTTGCCACTGGTCATGAGATTGTTGTGATAATTGCAATGGAAACATTCGAAGATGATTCTTTATGTCATATATGGGATCCATATCATAACTAACTACATCCCACCTACATCTCCCAACATGTATGAATTCATCAAAATCAATGATGTCAGTATCAGTATCATAACATGGAGGGGTCAAGACATCTGATACTTCTTTTCTCTCTACATCATAAAATAAATAATCATTGAAAGTTTTGAAATAACTCACCTTGTTTAATCCTTCCTGTGCAGGAGCTTTGAGTGTTCGGATAACTTCGTCAAGTGGAAGATCTACCTCCACATATTTAGTCTTGAGACATAGAGGATCAATATTGTCCAAGGGTTCCATTTCCTCTTCACTCTCTGAGTCGTAGAACAAGGTATCATCAACAATCTGGAAAGGAAAATGACTTATCTCATTCTCTTAATCTTGTGCAGGAGGGACGGGATCTTGGAGAGCTTCATCAGACTGAGGAGCGGTTACTGGTGCTTCATCCTCATAATTCACGTCTCTAGTTATATATTCACTCCATTCTATTGGATTATGGGAGAGGCCTTCCTCCTCTCCAAGGGGTTGATAATGATCTTCATAAACCTCGTCTCTTATATCAGAGGATTCTTGGTATTTATCATGATATGCTCTCCTGAGATCTTCTACAATCTCAGTGGTGAATCCTTTGTCGTCTAAGGTTACCATGAGGTTTTGAAGGACATCTTTATACGTTTGGCAATCTGGCTTAGTAAGGTCTATAAACCTACTGATGAGGTGTATGAAAGATGATATACCCATGTCCTTGCAACAACTCTTAAAATGATCTTGTAAGTAGGATGGCAGAGTGAGTAAGAAATTTTTTATAAGAGCATCCTCTCCTCCCAACTTTATCTTGCTCAAATACTTCAAAACATTTACTATG
>JASDQU010504929.1:25799-39330 GCA_032191745.1 Picea mariana | reverse complement strand
TACTCAGATACATTTGTTCCCAATGTGCCATGATCCCATAACTTGGAAATATCACAGAAAGTAAGGTGGCACCTTGAGAAATATTAGTGGAGTTGCCAGATAATTTGCCTAAAACTATCAAAGGATAAGGGAAAACACCCTAGTGGAGTCGCCAAGTAAGTTTGTAAGAAAAGGTCTCTATGGCAAGGCTTACCAAAAAGATTTGGCGTTTGAGGAGAAATGACTCTTTGTTCCTCGACAACGGCGCCAAAATGTTATCGCATAGTTTCTAGCTAGGTCAAAAGGCTAGAGGATTGAGGCCAAACTGGCGTAACAGGAACCTTCCCCACCCAATGTCACCTCGATTGGGGGTTATTTCTATTTAGGGAGGTTAACCCAGGGGAGACATCCCCGGAAACCTAGGGATTTGAAGAGGCCAAAGTATAAAGGTCAAGGCAAAGTTTCCTCCTCACAGGTTACCACCAAAGGTCATATAATCTAGCTAATCAGCCAATAAAGAAGTGTATGCCCAAAGAGAACACCTACCCGGAACAAGACAATAACAAGATAATATGTATGCAGGCTATATATCAGTGGGTTAGTACTTCATGTGATTATCTGACATCAATATATAAGCAAATGAAACAACAGGTATTAATGAGATCAACGTTTTATCAATATAGCAATGGAAAAGTACTATTTCATCAATAACTATCGAGATGATGTAGAAAACAATATACTCAATCAATCATTTACTCAATAAATACCTTTAACCATCATCTAATTGCTTATTATGAATATTTGCTACGTCAATATGGAATAACCAACTATGACATCAGCCTAGTTAGGGTTAGCTGGTTAGTTAGGGTTTCAAAATTTAAGGTTTTGAGAGTTGGTTTGAGCACTACCACTTCAACGTTGTGTGTCTAAGATCAATGCCTAAGGGTATATGGATTCATTCAAGGAGAGGACGGAAGGTTGAAGGAGTAATAGGATAAAGACAAGAGGGAAGCGTTCTAGAGTGCTGCAATGGCAGGGCCCTAGAATCAAAACTCTAGGGTAAAGAGTCTCACACTGGTGTTGCTTGAGAAAGGCCTCGTGCTCTTTCCTCCTTATTTAGGTCAAACTTGGAAAAATGACTAGCATATGAGAAGAGATCAAACAAGAGGATCAAGTGAGGGAGAGTGTTGCAATGGCAAGGCTCTATCACTAAAACCCTAGAAGATGGATGGCCCTAGGTGTAGATAACCTAGGCCTAGGACGTCACCCTCCTTTTACTCTTTTAAAAATCAAAGCTAGTTTAAGGGAAGAAGTGAGAAGAGTGTAGCAAAGGCTAGGCTCTTTCTTTCTTCTTCAATGGCTGAAAATTTCTCTCTAAGGGGACATGAGACAAGGACCTACTTGTGTGCTTGTCACCTAGGGTTTTAAAATCAACAAATTTATAAGTAAACGAAAGAATTATAAACCTACAACCATTCAATTAAGAAGTTTTGCAAGAAAAACACTTACATATCATGATGAAAATCATATGCAAACCCTAGTTGTAAACCTTCCTTCAAGAGAAATGCCAAACATGCCAAGAGAATCCTTCCATCAACAAGTGCACCTCACTTCAAAAGACCAAATACCCAAGTAGGGCGCAAAAAACCATACCTCACAAGTGTGAGTTGTGTTGTTATGTCCAAATGAGGGAAAAACATCCTCAATATATAGTGTATCATGATATTTTAATTAAAATTAGGTCATTAAAAATAGCCGACAAGGCTACAAACCAAAATCATACTTTTTTTACATTAACTGCTAAGTAAAAGACATAAATGAGCAAAACGTGAGACGTCAAGCCCCTTTGAGGGAGACGTTAGGCCCTTTTGGGGCTAGTCCAGCATCCATAAGTCAAACGTTAGCCCTTCTTGGGCTCCTCCAAGCTACCACACGTGCCAGTCGTCCTGTCAAACTGATACACACTCAAGGATATGTCAAGACATCCTCGGTGATGTCCTAGTCATCAAAAGGAAAACGTTCCATCTGAAAGTGGGTCAACCCCCCTGGGCTAGGCTCAGCTAAAGTGTCTTGGGTGGAACGTCCTTCTTCTTCTCATGTGCAAAGGCTCGACCAATCACTGTCTTATCTCTACCCCTGATAGGGGTCCAACAACCATCTAATGGGCTCTTTAGCCCCATGGAGGTCCGAGCTAATCATCTCCCCATGTGTACCTGTCCAACTGGTATGTGTTAGTCGGGCATGGTCCTGCACGTCAAAAACTTCGCCCTCCATGGGCTCATTAGTCACAGGGATCATAGCAATGTCAATCACATTTCATCATTAATTTTATCAAATACATGCATAAAACCCCTGATATATCATTCAATATCTCAAAGATATTACAATGACCTACAATACAAAGCCGAAGAAAAAGACAAAACACCCTTTTGGGCCGGCATCCATAAGAAAAGGAAAGTTTCTAGAGGATATCATCCAAGACATGTAACACAAGGTGATGTGGTCAAGGGATCTCTAGACATATGGGTAGAGTGAAAAACAAGGGTGTACGATATTACCTGTGGGTGCCTTTGTAGAAGGCGAGTTGTACCTGTCATGGATGCAATTCTTTCCAAGCCCTTTATTGCCTTTATTCTTTCTTTTCTTTATTGCTTTTTCTTATTTGTTTTATTTTAAGTTATAACTAGAGGACACTGCCCTAGCATGGTGACTAGAGCTGACAGTGTTACCCACAAATACTTTCACAAAGATGATAAGGCTAGCTCGTGATGAGACCCCCTTTCCCTTGGCTATGCAACCAAAGGTCACTGCCCTGGCATGGTAACCAGATGATGACAATGTCATACTGCTAGGTATTCATGAACATAATAGGATGGCTCATGATGAGACCTCGTATCCTCTTGGCTAGGTCTTGTTTTGTTTTCTTTGGGTCCCTCTTATTTCTTGCTAAGAGGATTTTTATTTCCTTCTTGGGGATCCCTGGGCAAGGCATCTCTAGGTTTCATTTTAATGGCTTTTAACTCTTACCAGATGCTTTTACCTTCTAGGCCTTTAGCCCCTTCTTCCCACGAGATACGGTGGAACCCCACAAACAGATCATCCTAATGTCCAGACTAGAGGAATGGGGCAGATGAGTGGGAGATAAGATGTAATAGTGATGATATGATGGGAGTGGACGATGGCCCTTCAAAATCCCCCCGGTGGCAAACCAAAACCTATGGGTACAAGATTGCTAAGGTACCCTGTCAATCCCCCCAACCATGGTCAAGTGGGCTAATGTAAGATCCAAGCAACTGTCAAATAAAAGGAATTTGATGCATATATCTAAAGGTCATAGTGATAAAAAAATGACACATACCATGATACCTGGACCAATTACCTCATGGAGCAAGAGTCTTCTCCAATACAAGTCCAAGCTGAAGGTGATGGATGTTGTTGCTGCTGACAAGACAAGTCTGATGAAAGAGAATAAAAATGGGCCCTCGAGGGCCATGCTCATGTCAATCCTACTCTCGATACTCCATGTCTAGGACCTGTGGGCCTCGAGACATGATCTCCTAGTTATCCCTAGAAATCGGGGATAACAGGCCTAAACATCATTTTTTTGTGATCAGGAACCCAAATGATATTCAAAGGCCCTCATTAAACACCCTAAATTAATCTCCTCATCAATACCTTTTCAACAAGCTATCGTGTGCTTAAAATGGAGATCGTATGCAAACGTTACAACCCTGGGAAATTGATATACTAACTTAACCCAACGGGGCCCACTTGAATTTTGGCGCTTCATCTCATAGGGTTAGGTTTTTTGATGTCTATGGTTTTGGCATTCATTTTTATTGTAAAAATTATTTTAGAGCCTCATTGTACTCATGTTCTTGTGAATGAGCTTAGTCATCACATCTATTTTCAGAGATAAGCTGCCACCATTCTAGCAAGCTTGTTTTTAGTCTACATTTTACAGTTTCAACATATTTCTTATTTAATAGAAGTCATGTTTTACTGTATCTTTGTTATTTTTCATTGTGTCTATGTGTTAATGTTATAAATATGTGGTTTCATTTCGTTCCTCTCCTAAATCTGGATCAGGGACACACAATACTTCCTCTTCCAATGGAATCCTTAGCAAAAATGTGCCACTCTAAGTAACATTCCAGCTTAACTCATGTCCTCTTTTACACATCCACCTAGTAACTAATTGTGATGGGATAATATCAACATTTAATCAACATTATCCTAGAATTTCTTGACTCCTATGTGAGAGGAACTTTCCTAACAAGTATCTCTCACTACTATAAGACTTTTTCTATCTCTAGTGAACTTTTGGTTTCATATTTGTGGTCTTAAAGAGTTTACTATATGATCCTACAACAAAGGATCTAATCCTAAACTGTTGTTGGTTTTCTATCGAAGAAAAATAATATACTTTAATTTTAATTATGCATTGATTTTAAGGGATTTAATTACTCAATAAAATATGAAGTGCAAGATTGATGGTATTTTTGACAAACAATACTAAAAGAATAAAATAATGGGAAATAAAGAACTTACCTGTTAAACCATGGAACTCATTCACACAATTCCATTAACATCAACCAAAGTTACATTAGGGTGAGTGCAAGCTAATGATTGTCTCTCATGATGCATTAGTGGCAAGGCAAACCTGGAAACACAACAATTTTTTAACTTGGAGGGATTTTTCAGGGTACTTTTACAATGAGTTTGAATATGGTGTAAGAATATGAAACATAGAAATTGAATTAGTTTTCCGAATATACAAATTTTATTCATAGAAATTGCGAATAACTATGTTATATTTGATTTTTTCTAACAGTGATATATTATTATTCCAACAAAATATAAGGTATATGTTTTGGTTCATGTAGGTGTTGAGTACTTTAATGATGGAATTTAATTCCAAAAACTTGTATACTTGTAGAGAACCCGTTTTTGTTGTGTTATGTATTTTTGGAAATTTATAATATTAATTTTATATTTTTTTAAATTATCGAATTCAACATATCCCTGAAATTATAACATATTTTGTTCATGTAGGCTAAGAGGGTCTTAACATGATCAAAACAATTTTTTTTTAGATCGTAGATATCGTTATCCTCTAGTGCCACATATAACTAATTCGAGAAATGGTTAAGCCAACAAAAATTTAAGACAAAATAGATTAAAAATAGTAAACAATATTATGATTATTTTTTAATTATATATTTGGAATCTACATACCTGACTCTATCTATGTTTGTAGTTTCATCAATAAATGAATTGTTTAGCATATATAAAAACAACGTAAAATACAAAGATATAGAGAGGTATTCACAAAAATGGATGTTTTTATCTATTTGCAGACTCGACCACTAGGTTTGTCATCTTGAACCTAAATCTGAGGCAACCAAGTCAGCACACCCATTACCAATCCCTCCCTAAAAAAATTGAATTCAAAAGAACATGCATGCACTATAGGAATGCGAACATGCTATATGAATGAGCACGTGTTCCTAAGAGTGCGCAAGGGATATACGAATGGACACATGTTCCTAAGAGTGTGCACACTCTCTTATATGTTACTTGTTATTTGTCATTTTCTTGTCCCTCCCTCCCTTCTACATCTATCCCCTGTCTCTATTTCCATCTCACTCTCCCTCTCTACCCCCCATGTTTTTCTCCCTCTCTCTCCCTCACACTCCAATACATGGTAAGACCTAGACATGGAAATACCTAGACCTAGACCTTGGCTTGACATGCCTCAGACTCTCACACCGACTTCCTCTCTATCCCCTCCCCTCTCTCTCTCTCTCCCTCTTCCCCTTTGTTCTTCTCTCCCTTATTACACCCCCTCTCTCTTCCACCTCTCTCCCACCCTTTCTCTCTCTCCTTGTTGTTAGTCTCATTCTCACTCTCTCTCTGCACCTCTTTCTCTCTCTATTCCCCCTCTATGTCTGCCTTTGTATCCCACCCTTCCTATCACTATCTCTCTACCCCCATTCTATGTCTGCCTCTCTGCTTCCCTTCCTCTCTTTATACCTCTCTCTACCCCACCTCTTTGGCTCCCTCTCCCTCCGTCTCACACACTCTCTCTACCCCTCCTCTTCATCTCGCTCTCTTCCCCTCTCACACTCTCACATATTCTCTCTCCCCCTTCCTCCTTCTTTCTCTCCCCATCCCTCCCACTATCTTTCCTTTATCTCTCCTACATATAACCCTCTCTCCTACATTTACCTCTCTCTCTAACCCCTTCTCTATTTTCCTCTCCCCCTGTCTCACTCTCTCACACTTTCTCTCTACTATTGCTCTATTCCTTTCTCTCTCTCCCTCGCACACTCTCTCACACACACACTTTCTATCCCCCCTCTATGTATTCCTATCTCTCCCTCCCACACTCTAACACATTCACTCTCTACCTCACCTCTTTGTCTTCCTCTCTCTCCCTCTCACACTCTTGCACACACACTTTCTATCCCCCCTCAATGTCTTCCTCTCTCTCCCTCCCACACTCTAATACACTCACTCTATACCTCCCCTCTTTGTCTGCTCTCCCTCCCTCCCACACTCTCACACACACTTTATCCCCCCTCTATGTCTTCCTCTCTCTCTCCCTCCCATACGCTAATACACTCAATCTCTACCTCCCCTCTTTGTCTTCCTCTCTCTTCGGCTCATAGTCTCACAATCTCACAGACTAAAAAGTTTGGTACATTGCAAGGTAATGAATGATAAGGAAAGAAAATCCCTTGACCCATGAAAAGGCATGTCAATACCTAGATCTAGACCTAGACCATGACCTAGACCTATAAAATGCTTCACTATGCCTCACACTCTCACATCCACCCCCTCTATATATCCCTACTGTTCAAATCTCTCTGTCTCTTTCTCTCCCTCCATCTATTTCTCTACCTCCTCCCTCCCTTTATTTCCCTCCCTCCACCCCTCCCCCCCTCCTCTCTCTCACCCCCTCCTTACCTCATTCTCTATCTCTATCTCTCTCCCCCTCCATCTTGCCATTTGTCCCTCCCTCCCCCTATACTCCCCTTTTCTCTCCCACCTCTCTCCCACCTCTCTCCCATCTCTCTTTCTCTCTCTCTCTCTTTCCTTATTGTTAGTCTCATTATCAGTCTCTCTCTCTACCCCTCTTTCACTCTTTATCATTCTACATCCCTCTCTCTATATCTCTCCATCTCACTCTCAACATCTCTTCTACTCTTCCTGGATCTCTCCCCCCTCCTCTCTCTCTACCCTATCCCTATATCTCTCCATCTCACTCTCAATATATCTCCTACTCTTGTTGTATTTGTCCCTCCCTCCCCTTATCTCCCTTTCCCCTCCTCTCTCGCTTTCATGTACTCCTCTCTCCCCCTAACTCTGTATTCCTCTCCATTTATCACTCACTGTATCCCCCTCCATCCCTCTCCTCTACTCTTCCCCTATTTATCTATTTATATATCTCTACGCCCCCTTCCCTTTATCTCCCTCCTTCCTCTCACACTTAGTCTCACTCAATATCTACCTCCTCCTCCCTCTCTCTCTCTCTTTCTCTCTCTCCCCCTCCCTCAAACTATCCCTCCCCTCTCTCTTTCTCTCATACATCTACCCCTCTCTCCCCATCACTTTGTATCCCACTTCCTCTCTCTCCACCACTCTTCCCCCCTTTCTCTATTTACCTCGCTCTACCCCCCTTCCCTCCTTCTCCCCACATTCCTCTCTCTCTCTCTTCCCCCTCTCTTTGTCTCCCTCTCCCTCCCTCTCATACACTCAAAAATGCATTGTCCAGCCCCCCTCTCTTTCTTTATCTCCCCCCCACTCTCAAACTCACACATTTTCTTTCCACCCCCCTCCTCCCTCTCTCTCTCCCCCTCCTTCCCACTATCTCTCCTCTCTCTCTATCCTACATATACCACCTATTTCTCTCTATCCTCATTGTTAGTCCGTCTCACTTTCACTCTCTCTCTTCCCCTCTTTCTCTCTCCTTTCCCACCTCCTTCTCTTTTCCCCTAGTTATACCTCCCTCTCTCTCTACCCCCCCCATATCTCTCTCCATCTCACTTAGGACCTCTCTTTTTATCTACCCCCATTATCTCTTTACCTATTACATCTAACGCTCCCTCTCTCACCCAACATATCCCCCTCCATTTGTTTCCCTGTTGGACAAAAATTATGGAAATAATATGCATGAAAATCCTATGTATAGAATATGTGCATAGATAAATAAGTAAAACTCAGGAGTGCACAGTTGAGGCGCATTCAGGAATATAGTGCACAAAGAGAAGAATAAAATCAGAAGAATAAATAGAGGAATAAAGAAGAAGAAGAAAGTAAGAGAAGAAAGTGAGCAAAAAGGAAGGATGATATGTCGACATTCTTAGGATAGAAGGACGTGCAAAAGAAGGAAGAACAATAGTCAAAGTGAAAAATAAACATGTAGGACAGAAAGAAAAGCATCCCGAACATCAAGTCAAGTTGAGTTATCATGTATTGTAATAGGGTTTTGGGATGAACAAAGTAGGGTTTTAATCCCTAGAATATATGTATAAACATGTAATGGTTTGGGAGAATAATGGTTCTTCTTCTAACTAGTTCTCTCAGGTGTTGTCAAAGAGGAGAGTGATAGTATAGATTGAGAGAAAAATAGTTTGTATAAAGGTTGAGGGGATGTGGAAGAGAGAGAAAGGCTTGCACTACATAATGGATAGGATAGGAGAAGGAATATATATCATGATGTATCTTTGTAAGAGCAATGTGTAGCCTGAGCCAACCATTGTGGACATAGACCAAAGTTGGGTGAACCATGTTAACCACTATGTTTGTTTGTCCTTTATGTGATTAATCAAGGATACTTATTGATGCATGTTAGATTAGAATTATTCTTTGTATGATAATTGTGCAATGTTTATGAATGCTACAATACATGGTTTCTATTGTAATATGAAGTATAATGGTAATACATAATTGAATTCACTAAGTAACCTAAGAAGTGAAAAGACATAATAACGTGCACATAAAAAATAAGTAAGAATGAAAAGATGTTCACCTCACATTCCATGACTATTGCAGAAACTCAGCTCATGCAACCGCAATAGATACCTCGGGTGAGACTTCAATTTCATGTAGGTCACGAAAAAAGGGTCAGTGTCTAAAGGGTTTTTTTGGTCAAGATAACTTGAACTTAGGGTCTTACAACCGTGCACAACACCAACAAATGGTTCCATTGTCGGGACCCAGAATCTATGATTGAGGGAATGTTTTGGAGGATGACTAAGAAAGAGATGTCAGAATGGTTAAAAGGAAACGAACAAGTTTTTTCTCAGAAAGAGAATAGAAACCCTTGGTTGAGTGATGAGAAACAGATGCAAATGTATGTGTACATAGAGCTTCATAAAATTTTCTTTGGAGAATTTTCAATTTCTTTGACTAAATGGTTAGAAAGACTAGTAGAAGACACTGGAAGGTACCAAACCATAGTGCCAAGGAATTTCAATTTTGAGTTGGTAAGACAAATCAATTTTCTAAGTAATCAAACTTCTCATGTATTTTATTTATGGATAGATAGTATATTAGGAAGATATATTACATAATTTGCAGTAGATTGTACCTAGTCATACAATGTTGCAGAAAGGGACTTCTTCAGTGGTCTGCGTGGAAGGTTCATGAAATCATTGGGTATGTGGATAAATATTGTATTGTGTGACAAGAACGTGATGAAAATGGAGTTTGACTGCTAATGGGCTTCTGTAACACCTTGTTTCCCCCAGTCTATAAAAATAACTATATTGGCCAAGAACTATGGCAAACTCAAAGACGTGAATGTTTGATTTGACAGACCTTTTTATGAAAGGTCGATGAATGTAAATTATGTTATAAATATGTGTTGCATGGCTGCTGGGAGGGGGGTGTGCTAAAAGAGACCACGATGGCTAATGAGAGGTGGCAGAAGGGACTTGGAATAGTTGTGTTAACTTCCACCGAGGTAGTACCATACTAGTTTTACTTGCTCAAAGACTAAAGCTACTCTCTGACCCCAGAATGGATTTCCCATCAGATTGGTAGGTGGGGAGGATCCTCAAGAGTTAATGAGGGGATGGGGGTGAACCACCCATCCGTAACAGCTCCCATACCTAACTACAGACGGAGAAATTCGCGCTGCACTCAATCTTGCAGAGAAAAGGCAAGAGAGGAAGTGTGGTAAGGAAGGAAAAAGAGAGAGGAGAACACGCATGATAGGGATCGCGGGGAAGAACTGGAGAAACAGCGGAAACACAGGGAGTTCTAAATAGAGGAGAAGGAGAGTAACCTTCGTCCTTGACTTCCGTTGAGCCAAAAGTAGAAAATTGAACCTCAAGCATCGTGGTCTAGCTTGGGGGTGGCTAGTGGTAAATCCGTTTGGAGTCACTGAGCCTACAGTTGGGTGGAAATGAGCACCCCTCTCAGCATTCGCATCACGTTCGCAATTTCTGATAAGTTCTATGTCTTGCATTTGGAATTGAATGTCATGATCACATGCTCATTTTTATACGCTCGTAAATAGTTTTTGTATAGAAGTGTTTTCCTTGTGTTATGATTATAAATAATGGATGCATGCTTATACTGCTATAACTACAAATTGGTTAATGTATAGAATGTATGAGTTCAGGATATGAGTCCATTCCCCTGAGGATTGACCCATCTAGCTTGACTCCTGAAGGCACCTTTTTTGGGAAAGTTCCCTCGCATTCCAGAGTCGGAGTGAATACCTTGAAAGGACTACCATTGTAGTAAATCCGTGAGTCTACCTTGCCCATGTCATGAAGTAAATGGGCTTCGGAGTTTCGGTACTCAAGAAACCCAATGGTATGAATCCCACGTCTTCACAAGTTGAGAAATCCCAGTACGCGAAATCCCGGTATGTAAAACCCCGAAGCGGTGTTGTGTAAAAGGATTTCAGCGTTTCGATACCCGGGAAACCCAATGGTATGAATCCCACGTCTTCACAAGCTGCGAAATCCCGGTACGTGAAATCCTGGTATGTAAAACCCCGAAGCAGTGTAGTGTAAAAGGATTTCGGTGTTTCTGCACCCAGGAAACCTAAGGGCAAGTTCCCTTGTATTTGCCAGTCACGAAATCTCGATATGCAAAACCCCGAAATGGTTTAGCGTGAATAGGTTTTGGTGTTTCGGTACCTAGGAAACCCAAGGGCAAGTTCCTTTGTATTTGCCAGTCGCAAAATCACGATATGCGAAACCCCGAAATGGTTTAGCATGAATAGGTTTTGGTGTTTTGTCATTTCGGCACCTGGAAAACCTAAGGGCATGTTCCCTTGTATTCGCCAGTTGCGAAATCCTGATATGTGAAACCCCGAAATGGTTTAGGGTGAGTAGGTTTTGGTGTTTTGGCGTTTCGGCACCCAAGAAACCCAAGGGCAAGTTCCCTTATATTCTTCAGTCATGAAATCCCGATATGTGAAACCCCGAAATGGTTTAGCGTGAATTGGTTTTGGTCTTTTGGTGTTTCATCACCCGGGAACCCTAAGGGAAAGACCCCTCATCTTCACCAGTTGCAAAATCCCGATACATGAAACCCCGATGCGCTCTGTGAATGAGCCCTAGGTCACCATATAGGGTCTTGTGGTAGGGAGGAGGAGTCCTGAAAGAATCTGGACCACCCATTTGTAGGGACACGAGGTGAAGATCTAAGGCCATCGGGGTTCTAGACAATAGAGGAATAGGAGTGAATACCTCGCCAGAAATCCCGAAAGGTAGAGTGTTGGGATTTAATCTAGACCGTTGATCAAATCGTCGATCTGGACCATAGATCTGGATGATACCGGGCTTTCGGTTCCGGGGATTTTAAAGGGAAAGGAGGAACGCTTGCATCACGATTTCATGAATCATGAAACCCCAAAAGAATTTAGAGGAATATCGCCAGGTCATAGGACCGGTTATATGAAAAGTAACCCAAGGCAGGAGCTAAGGCTCTGTTAGACCCTTTCGGGTTTTGACATTTCGAAAGACAGAGAACAGGGGAATGCTTGCATCGCGATACCCCGAATTGCGAAAACCAGAAGCGCCTTTTTGGTAAGGTCTTTGGTCATAGCCAACAATCACATGGGGGAGCATAAGGGAAGGAATGGTCTGTGCTAGGCCCCATATAATTTTGGGGATTTTGTCCCTCGAGAAAAAAAAAGGACAAAAAATCTTAGTTCCATAGTGGGTGTGTGACAAATTGGTATCAGAGCATGCTTACAACACTTGGCCTTCATGGGCTCATGTACAAGTTGCATAGGAACTCCATCTGAAGTACTCTTAAAAGGAGTAACTCTCTATCCTAACCCCCCTTATCAAAAGCTGAAGTTAAGAATGAAAATTCCTATTGTGTGTATGCATTTGAAAAAAAATATGAATTACGCATTGATTGTGAATGAATATAATGATGACTAACAGTAAGTGTTTTTCTTGCACAAAAAGTGGATGATCAACCTAAGGAAACTGCAGACACATATAATGGTGACGCACCACGAAGTGGGGGATGGCTCCCACAATAGAGACGAAGAGTCTGACGAAAGGAGAGTGGTAGAGACCCCTCCAGATCTAGCTAAGACTGTGAGAAGCCTCATGGTCAAACTACAGAGATGCAAGGCCAACAACGAGAGGTTGATAAAAGAGAAAGAGAAGCAAACATAAATTAATGCAGTCTTGCTGCCAAGTTTATCTGACATACAAAGACAATTGCAGCATGGACCTGACATTAGTCACACGGACCGAAGACAGACAAAGAAAATTCGAAGTCCACCTGAGATATGGAAGTGTGTTCTTTTGAGTGGCCACACTGGGAAGAGAACCTCGAGAAAGGTTCACCCAAGAGATAAGGGACAAGCGTTAGACGATTCCTCTAGAAAGGAAACTAGCGACTTAGAGGGATCTTCTAGTAGCAGAACTAGTTCCTATTTCTGAAGAAAACAGAAGAAGTAAAATCATTCCAAAAATCATAATCTCGAAGAATTCAAGAAGGCCAAACCACCCTCTTTTGATGGTGAAATAAATAAGGGAGAGGAAGCGGAGGCCTAACTGCTTGGATTAAAGAAGTATTTCAGAGTCCGTGACTTCTTAGAAAATTTGAAGGCCCGAGTAGCCACTTTCAACCTGAATGGGAAGGCTTCCATTTGGTGGGAAGACCTTAAGAACGTAAAAGGGATTCACGAAGAAGACCTATCTTCGGAATGGTTTGAGAAATACTTCAGGAAGAATTATCTATTGGAAAAGTATTTCGATGAAAAGACTAAATAATTCTATGAACTCAAGCTGGGGCAACGCACCATAAAGGAATATGTCAGCAGATTCCTCGAATTGTTGAGGTACGTACCCTATATAAACGAAGAAAAGGAAAAGGTGCAATGATTCATCAGTGTGCTACCTAAGGACTATCCGAAAAGAATTGAGTTTGATGAGCTAAAGACCCTAGAAGATACTATTTGAAAGGCAAGATACTGTTATGAACATCTTGGGCATCGGAAAGAACCTCGTGAAGGTTGGAAGCAGAAGAATAGTTTGGGATTCTAGAAAAAGGGGTTTAA
>JASDQU010504929.1:0-23311 GCA_032191745.1 Picea mariana | reverse complement strand
TTCAATAGCTCAAAGATATTACAATGACCTACAATACAAAGCCGAAGAAAAAGACAAAACACCCTATTGGGCCGACATCCATAAGAAAAGGAAAGTTTCTAGAGGATATCATCCAAGCCATGTAACACGAGGTGATGTGGTCAAGGAATGTCCAGACATATGGGTAGAGTGAAAGACAGGGGTGTATGATATTACCTGTGGGTGCCTTTGTAGAAGGTGAGTTGTACCTGTCACGGATGCAATTCTTTCGAAGCCCTTTATTGCCTTTATTCTTTCTTTTCTTTATTGTTTTTTCTTATTTATTTTATTTCAAGGTGTAACTAGAGGACATTGCCCTGGCGTGGTGACCAGAGCTGATAGTGTTACCCACAAATACTTTCACAGAGATGATAAGGCTGGCTCGTGATGAGACCCCCTTTCCCTTGGCCATGCAACCAAAGGTCACTGGCCTGGCATGGTAACCAGATGATGGCACTATCATACTGCTAGGTATTCATGAACATAATAGGCTGGCTCATGATGAGACCCCCTATCCTCTTGGCTAGGTCTTGTCTTGTTTTCTTCGGGTCCCTCTTATTTCTTGCTGAGAGGATTTTTATTGCCTTCTCGGGGATCCCTGGGCGAGGCATCTCTATGTTTCATTTTAATGGCTTTTAACTCTTACCATATGCTTTTACCTTCTGGGCCTTTAGCCCCTTCTTCCCACGAGATAAGGTGTAACCCCACAAACATATCATCCTAATGTCCGGACTGGGGGA
Organism: Picea mariana; assembly: GCA_032191745.1. NCBI lineage: Eukaryota > Viridiplantae > Streptophyta > Pinopsida > Pinales > Pinaceae > Picea > Picea mariana. Next base: position 22,553 of record JASDQU010504929.1, on the reverse strand, counting down.
ATGGGGCAGATGAGTGGGAGATAAGATGTAAGAGTGATGATATGATGGGAGCGGATGATGGCCCTTCAAAATCCCTCCAGTGGCAAACCAAAACCTATGGGCACAAGCTTTCTAAGGTACACTGTCAATCCCCCCAACCATGGTCAAGTGGGCTAATGTAAGATCCAAGCAATTGTAAGAAATAAAAGGAATTTGATGCAAATATCTAAAGGTCATAATGATAAAAAATGACACATACCATGATAGTTGGACCAATTACCTCATGGAGCAAGAGTCTTCTTCAATATAAGTCCAAGCCGAAGGTGATGGATGCTGTTGCTACTGACAAGACAAGTCTAATGAAAGAGAAGGAAGATGGGCCCTCCAGGGCCATGCTCAAGTCAATCTTGCTCTCGGTACTCCATGTCTAGGACCTGTGGGCGTCAAGACATGATCTCCTAGTTATCCCTAGAAATCAGGGATAACATCTGGCTCCAACTTGGGGACATGTGCTCACCGTAGAGCGCATGAGAACCTCAACATCTCTAGAATAACCTGCAGACCTGCTCATACTCGAAAATGACATCAGTAAAAAATGTGGGGTGGTATTGCCACCCCGTAAATATAATATATGTATGTGACTGAAATAAAACAATCAATATGCAAGTGAAGAAGCAAACTATCATGAAATGCAAATGGTATAATACATGGAAAAATGCCTACCTACCTATACTTACCTGTTGGCTGTATGTTGGTGTAGTCAAACAACCAATGAAGCCAATCCAACAACATCCCATAGTACCTTCCTTTGTGCTTCATCATAAACCAAAATAGTGATAAGTCAAGCCCAAAAATAACATGGGTTAGAACATGTATCAGATCATCAGGAATCTCAAAGTCTAACTCATGGAGGCGGGTGGGAGGGATAAAGTCTTGCCAAGTCAATCTTTGATGAAAGTACTCAATCCACTTCAAGAAAGGGTCATGAAAAATGCAAGGTTCAGAAAATTGACTAAAAGGGCCTGCAAACTGGCTACCCAGGACATCCTCATGCTCTGAAGTCAAGGAAGGGATCGACAAATATCTAGCAGATGATTGGCAAACCATCAAGGGAAAGTTGAAAAACTGGGATAAGTGACTCAAACTTGCAGTACCTAACCAACCCTTGGAGTCTAGGGTTTTCCTAGGAGGAAACACAACATAAAAAAGGTACTTCCCAACTACACCTTTAATGGAAAAACACGGTAAATTAATAACAAGTGGCTGGAGTGAAAAGTCATGAGAATCCTTCTTTAGGCAAACAATGTTTTTACTCCTATCAAAATCCGAGAATAGTGGCAGTTGATAGTCATCTTCATAGGATAAATCTAAGTGCTCGAAGGAGTACTCATCAAAGGCCTCAAGGTAAGACCAAAAATCATCAGGCAAATTTTGTACTCGATCAACCTTGGGTGTTTGTGGAGAGCCAGTAAAAATCTCATCTCCTTGTTGCCACTGGTCAAGAGCTTGCTATGATAATTGCAAAGGAAACATTCGAAGATGATTCTTTATGTCATAGATGGGATCCATATCATAACTAACTGCATCCCACCTACGTCTCCCAACATGTATGAATTCTTCAAAATCAACGATGTCAGTATCAGTATCATAACATGGAGGGGTCAAGACATCCGATGCTTCTTTGCTCTCTACATCATAAAATAAATAATCATTGAAAGTTTTGAAATAACTCACCTTGTTTAATCCTTCCTGTGCGGGAGCTTCGAGTGTTCGGATAACTTCGTCAAGTGGAAGATCTACCTCCACATCTTCAGTCTTAAGACATAGAGGATCAAGCTTGTCCAAGGGTTCCATTTCCTCTTCACTCTCTGAGTCATAGAACAAGGTATCATCAACAATCTGGAAAGGAAAATGACTTACCTCATTCTCTTCATCTTGTGCAGGAGGGATAGGATCTTGGAGAGCTTCATTAGACTGAGGAGTGGTTACTAGTGCTTCATCCTCATAATTCACGTCTCTAGTTATATCTTCACTGCATTCTATTGGATTATGGGAGAGGCCTTGCTCTTCTCCAAGGGGTTGATAATGGTCTTCATAAACCTACTAATGAGGTGTATGAAAGATGATATACCCCTATCCTTGAAACAACTTTTAAAACGATCTTGTAAGGAGGATGGCAGAGTGAGTAAGAACAATTTTATAAGAGCATCCTCTCCTCCCAACTTTATCTCACTCAAATACTCCAAAAAATTTACTATGTGAGGAGCTGGGAGGCCCAAAAACGTTGGAGAGTTGTTTAGCCATTTTGTATCAAAGTAATTTGGGTATCCTTGAAAACTTATGAAATCAATACTCGGATACATTTGTTCCCAGTGTGCCATGATCCCACAACTTGGAAATATCACAGAAAGTAAGGTGGCACCTTGAGAAATATTAGTGGAGTCGCCAGATAATTTGCCTAAAACTATCAAAGGATAAGGGAAAACACCCTAGTGGAGTCGCCAGGTAAGCTTGTAAGAAAAGGTCTCTGACGCAAGGCTTACCGAAAAGATTTGTCATTTGAGGAGAAATGTTCCTTTGAGGTCTCGCTATACCTAAAACAAATTCCCTTTTTTGTCATGGGTTCTAGCTTTGTCCTCTTCTCTAAACGGACACTTGCAGAAGTCAGACACACAAATATCCTAAAGTATCCAAACTCATGATTCTTCCGAAAGATCTTAAAGTATCCAACCTCATGATTCTTCCTGAAGAAAGCCTCCTCAAGAGTCTTTTCCCAAATTATTTGTGTGTAATATTGTTCTATACATAGATTACAATGTTGCATGCCTCAACCCAAGGATATAATGGTATCTCGTGATCATAAATCATGGCTCTCACAACCCCAACTATGGCCTTGTTCTTCCTTTCAACAACCCCATTTTGATGTAGGTTGTAAGGAACCGTCAACTCTTTTTTAATGCATTCTTTCACACATAAATCATTGAATTCATTATAGGTATACTCACCCCCACTTTTTGACCTCAACACCTTGATTTTATTACCTATTTGGTACTCCACAAGAGATTTGAATTCTTAGGACCTATTGAAGACCTAGCCTTTGGTATTCATGAATAAAATTAAGGTATTACAGAAAACTTCATCGATAAATGTTACATATTACTCATCCACTCAATGAGACAAAATAAATTTTACCACGTACATCATAATGTATCAAATCAGGTATACCTACTACCCTGTTGTAATTGCTTGGAAAATTATTCTTGGTGTACTTCCCCAATGCACACCCCTTGCACAAATCATGCTATTCAGTAATGAATTCTGGTACCCTGGTAACAATCTCTCTCAATACTATCAAAGTGAAAATGGGCCATCCTCCTATGCCATAGCTCACATAAGTCGCTTATGTTGGTACTGTGAATCAATGCTCTAGCACCTGGCTGAAACATAATCGTGTATAGATTTTCATGTCGAATTCCAAACAGATTGGCTAAAGTGATATTGCATCCCTAGGGATACATGAGGACCTACCCATCATGGAACACTACCTAATATCCCCTTTACTTAATGGAGGAAACTAAAATGATGTTCTTTTTCAATCCCATAACATATAATACATCTCTCACTAACATGGGAAGCCATGACTCCCTCTGAAAGGATATTGTCCCAATCCCAACTGTCTTGACTATGGAGTCATCACCAAGATCTACCTCAATATTTACACCCCTCTCAGTAAAATATGTAAAGTGCTCATGCACACCTGTCATATGGTGGGAGGCTCCACTATGAATATACCATACCTAGGTAGATGTTGTGCTAGAGGAAAGACAAACCAATAGAGAAAACACTTTCTCAAACTTAGTGGAAAATTCTTCCCCTTCCACTGAAGATGCAACTTGTTTCTTTTTCTTCTTAGGACATCGACCTACATAGTGCCCCATATTGTTACATGCAAAGCATTTGACTTTGCTCATGTCCTTTTTCTTTTCACCCTTTTACTTGGTCCCACCCTTAGAACCCTTCTTGGAATTTTTCATGTTTGCTTCAAGAGCCACATTTACCTCATCATTACCATTTGATGAACTCCCCTGCACATATTCTCTTCGAGTTTCCTCATGTATGAAATCATCTTAAAGACAATCCCACGTGGGCATATTTTCTCTTGCAATAATACCCTCAACAAAGACAACCCATTGCTTGGTCACACCATTCAAAGCAGTCCTCAAAAGTTCATTGTCAACAATAACCTCTCAAAAAACACCTAGTTCTTCTCTAACCTAAGTTATCTTGGTAAGATAAGTGGCAATTCAGGGTGAACAAATTCACCCTCTCTCTCATATTAGGTATTTTCCTGGTGTTTTTTGCTCTTATTCTCTTTCTAGCTCTGATACCATGTAAACAAAATTGACCCCAACCAGGTTTCAAGTCTCAATACATTTTTCACTATTTAATGCCCAACCAACATTTTATATGTTGCTGAAAAATAAATAACATAAACAAAAATTTATAATAGGAAACATAAGGAGTCCTTTACAACTATATAGAACAGAAACAAATGCACACACCCAAAAAACATAACTCAAATATTTTTGGGAAAATAGCCCCTCGAAAAATCCACAAGGGGAAAACCAATGAGAGAGGGGTATTTTATTATTTCTTCAACTCATAATTTTTTTTTTTTACAACAAAATATTCCAACAAAATTACACTAACTTATCTCGAAAATTGTGTGACTGAATATCCTTGAGAACTGTGCCAAATATTCTCCTCGAAATATGTTCCCATATTTATGTACACTATATGACAACAACAACATTACATGTTCTACAATTTTTTTTATTTTTGTGTCAACTTGCCTATAGGTGACCGTATGGACCTGTATGGAAGTTTCCAGAAGTTAAGATCCTCAAAATTTGTGCCATAAACCTACCTCGATTTATGTGCATGTGCATTGTTTTACGGATTGTCTTTAATGCATTGCAACCTGGATTTCCATAATATACGTACTATCTATTGATGGAATCTCTCCTTGATTTGCATGCTCAAATTCTTCTTGGGATTTATGCCAACATTTTGCTGCAATAACTCACACTTCTTCTCATCTCTCGCTTGTTCTCTCTTTTTCTCTCTTGAATTCTCATGAAGAATGAATGGTGCCTCTTTCCCCTTCATCTCCCTTTTTGTTCATCTTAATGAAAAATGACCTAAACCTAATATCTAATGGCCGAGATTAAATCCCTAGGCCATCTAGATCAATGGTTGTGATATAAAGTCTCTTTATAACATCTTAAATCACTTAAGTCACCTTTTCATTTAATATTCTCCAAAAAGTCACTTTAACTTTATATCTCATAAATTTAATGTCTTAGCGTCATATTTGGACATTTCCGCTTATGCTAGATGCCAAACCTATAAAAATAACACTTGTTTGAGGTACAACTTTTTAACAATTATTCATGTCATAACTTGAATGATGGAAGATACATTGAACCCTTTATGCTTGTTTTTTTTTTAATTTTCTACCATTTGACAAAGTTAGCATTTTCACCAACTTTATCCCTCAAACGTTTTTCAAGTTTTCTACCAACTTAAATGGAAACCTAGATCAATAATAACATACATATTAACTGCTCCCCAACTCTCCCTTTTCTGTCAATTCATTGACACTTGATGCACTTCCACAGCAGTATGGCGATGTCCTCGCCCCGTTCCAACACACAGCCCCTACTATTATAATAAGGGCAAGCATCAGAGTGACCTAGTTCCGCTCCACTATTGGGACCTGCCCCTGCATGCACTATATCCTTCTACGTCGAGGGGCAGGAGCCTCATAATAGCTTCTGCAACCTCATATGATGACATAGTAATAATAAGATATAAATGTCAAAGGTTGATGTCATTTATGTGATAACTTGAATGATGGAGAAAACATTGAACCATTCATGTTTTTTTTTTCTTTTAAATTTCTACCAGCTCATGTAACTTGAAGTTTATCCTTTAATAATAACCTCGACAAAGTCAACATCTTTTCTAATTATTTTCCTCAAATAGTTTTCAAATTTTAAACTAATATATGTAAATTTAGATCAATAATAACCATACATATAAACCATATAGTAATAAATATAATAATAACCTCGACAAAGTCAACATCTTTTCTAATTATTTTCCTCAAATAGTTTTCAAATTTTAAACTAATATATGCAAATTTAGATCAATAATAACCATACATATAAACCATATAGTAATAAATACAATATAGATGACAAAGATGACCAATATGCAATCCTTGTTTTCATTTCATTCTACACTAATCCTTGTTTTTATTTCATTCTACGTGTTTCGGTATTGAACACTTTTCAATAACATTCTCATGTATTTAATGGTAGAAAAATATAAACTACAATTGAAATATATATATATATATATATATATATATATATATATTTCAAATTTTAAAATTAATATATGTAAATTTAGATTAATAATAACGATACATATAAACAATATAGTAATAAATACAATATAAATGATAGAGATGACCAATATATAATCCTTGTTTTATTTCATTCTATATGTGTCAGTATTGAACATTTTTCAATAACATTCTCATGTATTAAATGATAGAAAAATATAAACTATAATTAAAAAAATTATATATATATATATATATATATATATTTATATTGAAAGTAATTAAATTTATCAAAGGTAAGAGATTTATCATTTGTCACTCATTTATTAGGGAATGTGAAAGAGGTTAGATAAATTGTCATAAATCTAGGTTATCATTTTTGGGGAACTATTATTATAGAGATGTTAACTAATCATTTGACATTAAACCAACATAGATCCATCTTAACTCTAACTCTATCAAGTGTTAAAAGAAATAAAATTGATAAAGATACAAATCTTCCTCAAATTTTACTTTACTTTCTTATAGGCATATTTATTTTTGTAACATCCCGCTCTTGCGTGCATTGAGTAGACTTATTCTTTGAGGACACTTGTGTGCAAGTGATCTGGTCCTTTATACGATTGGTTGTTGTGATTATGATTATGAGATATTGTGGATTTGATGATATGTTATTTTGTTGCATTTACATCGACACATGCTATTGACTAAGTTCTTCTAAGTGTGCAGGAACTCTGGACGTTGAGGATGCCGAGGCATCGATGAAACCCCTTAGACTCTGGATCGAGTAAGGGAGTGGACTATTAGGGTTTAAATGTTGTTGATGTGACATATGCATATATGATTAGATATTATGATGTTGATTGTTATTGCTGACACGATTCGTTAATGGATGCAGGCTGACGATAGCTTGCCGACTAGACTCACATTTGGAGTAAAGGGGTCACGCACGACAACTAAAGAAATTGATGGAGAGGTGTGGAAAAATCCCTGCCACAACCTACAAGAACTCCCATCGTGGCTCGAACTATAGGTTAATGAATCATGATTACTTGGTTCGAGAGACCCGCGATACTGTGAGGGCAGACTGTGATAGTCGTTAACGATGATTTTAAGGGGCGTGCAATAAGGCAGGGTCCTTATTCCTTAGAGGCCCTTAGTCTCCCATAAGATCACCTAATAGAGTATTGACTCCAGGGGTTTGACATCTACCAAATTCAGTCAAGAGGCGAGTAGCACCCTTGGAGCACGTAGTGCTTATTGAAGGGCACATCGCAAAAATAAAATGGAAAGAAGCAAGTGGAACCCTTGGAGCAGGTAGTGCATCTTGAAGGGCACATCATGCAAATAAAACAGAAAGAGGTGAGTGGCACCTTTGGAGCACATACTGCATATTGAAGGGCACGTCACACAAAGAAAATGTAAAGAGGGGACTTGCACCCTTGGAGCGCGTAGTGCATCCTGAAGGGCACATCGTGATTTTAACTAGTATGTTAATAAACCTAGTGCCTAGAAAACTATGCCTCCTTATGACCTGGTCGGCCTTAAAATGAATGATGTGATAAGTAAATATTAATAACTAAATTTTCCCTTAAGAACTGTTTCCAAGCCTAGTGAATTGAAAACCTAGGCCTAAGTAGAACATGTGGATAAAGAAAAACTAAATAAACATGTAACAAGAAGAGGGGTAAGAAATTCAAACTTAATTATTAAAGTAAAAACTATAATGGAGGATTAAACTTATTAAAAGGGGTAAATGATTGTTTTTATCTACACTTGCTAAATTGATTTTCAGTTAAAATGGAAAAAGGGGAAACTTAAAAGAAAAGGAAACTTAAAGAAAAAGGGAAACTTAAGAAAAGGGGAAACTTAAAGAAAAAGTTGAATGTCTAACTTAGTAAGGAATCTAGCCTTTGAAACTTTCTATTTATGAACTCAACTAGGAATTAAGGCGTAAGTCATTTAAGAATTGTAAGGGAATAATGGGACACTGAGGAGCGTTTTTAGGAACGATTTTAGGTGGGTGAGGGAAATAGACAAATTTAATTAATTAATAAAATTGATTTTCTGGTGCAACTAGGGGGTTGGGCGACATATGCATGGGGGAGGTTTTTCAAAATTAATTAAATGAAAAAGGAATCTAATCAGGGTTTTGGTAAACTAATGAATAATAAACTCCATAAAAGAGATGGTGGAGGAGGAGTATGATCACACATGGCTTGTGTAACATTACGCTGCTAAACTTTCATCTTGACTGAACTTTCTCTTGTGGGAGTTGGGATACCCAGCTCGAGTAATGAGTGGTAGGTCGACCTTGCGAGGCGATCTGGGTGCTATCATTCTCTGGCATTGTGTGTGTGGACCCTTTGCATTTCAGGGGGATTAGGGGGAAGAAGAGTACCCCTAGCGTTGGATGGGAGGTACCAGTGAGGTCGCGTCATTTGGCAAGTGAAAGTCAAATAGAGCGCGTACAGGACAATGAATTTGGATCATACACATTTGGCTATGGTACACATGTGTATATTTGCATTAAATGTTAGTTAAATTCCCTGTATATGCATCTCTCTAACGTCGAAATCACACGTGTGTCATTGTGTTAAAAATTTAGTTAATTTTATGTCCTGGCAATTTACGCTTGTGAGATTTGGTTGAAGGGTAGTTTAATTATATTCTTGCACTTTCTGTTAAGGTACTTCTATTGTGTTAAAGAGTATGTTTTATTCAGCGTAATACTATCCATAGATTTCATTTTTATCTTTCAGCAAAATTGTCTTGATGAACTCATCATTTCATGATCAAAGAATTCGAAGTTATCCCAGCCTTATGCTCATTATACCTTTGATTTGATTTCCAATGGAAAACACAAATTCTGAATGCAAATGACTTCACTGTGGTTTTTTTATTGTTTTAATACAAAGAAAAATTGTGTTTTCATCTTCTTTTCCTTATCCTTTAAGTTATTAGTCCGTGCCTGAGAAGTCAGTCGAGAGATGAATCGACTTTCTTTCACTCTGGTGTTAAAGATTTACATTCAAATGCCCTTCTTTCCTGTGCAAGGATAATAAGTGTGGGATCATCCTTTTCCCATCGTTTAGTTGCAGCGAATTTTTATGTTGCGTATGATTTAATTTTTAACACCAGTTTAATTCTTACTGTGTTTGGTTTATTTCTTGCAATGAATTTTTATGTTGCGTATGATTTAATTCTTGCTGCCATTTTAATTCTCGTTGTGTTTGGTTTATTTCTTGCAACAAATTTTTGCTGTGAACGATTTTATTCTTGATATGAATGATTTATTTCTTGCTCCTATTTTCATGTTGCATTTCATTTTTCCCTCCTGGAGGTGGTCTCCATTTCTCTCATGGCCGAATGAGCCAAAAAAACTATTCCTTGCGTTTGATCTTATTGCGATTTTTTTTGAAATGAGTTGTGTTTCTCCCTGGAGTTATCCCCTACATTCGACTTGGATGGAATGCGCGTAGTCCCCAAACCTTTACCCTTAGATTGGCATTTATTTTTAAGGAAGCCCTTAATATGGAAACATTGGGAAGAAAATGGGGTCGTTACAGAATCCATCTGCGATTAAAGAGCCTTCCCTTGATCCATAGTCCAACCTTCGTGGCTATGACTTGCACGATTTATTTTTATTATATTAACATGGTATGACTTGGATAATTTTTTTTCCAAGGACTCTCTATTGATTTCGATGGTTTTAATTTAGTATTGGTATCACAAGAATTCAATATGTTCTCATTTTTATGATATATGTTAAATCCAATACGTAGAATAGGAATTTTTTTTTAAATAAAAATAGATGGTTACCATCCTTAACCATTAAATTCTTTTACTATATTCTTTTTCTAGGCAGTGATAATAATATTCTTTACAAGTTGGCTTGGATTCATAAAGTTATATTATGCTTGGGAATGAAGAACGAGGATCCTGTATCTTTTGAGGCTTCTATGTGTGTGTGTTTTGCTTTAACTTTTGTTTGGGATTAGTATAGCAAGACCAATCTCTAAGAAAGTTCTTTTAACATATTTATATTCAAAGAAAGCCACATATTCCACTTAATTTCAACCAAATCATCCAATATGTGGAAAGAGATATACTAGGTAATTTACTATATTCTGGTGCTAGGTGGTTATAATAATATGGAGCGTGTCTTAATTGTGAGTGATTTAACATTTTGATCTAGGCTATGCCTTAAATGTTTTAAGTCATAACCCCTTAGTCAAGTTGAAATTATATACATTTTTCCTACTGTCTCAATGCAATGGTGACAGGAACTTAAAATGCATAGTTAGTGGAAATTAATTGGACGTACAATTCAGAACCTTCACAGGCGCAACAAGAATCACTATGTATCAGAAATGAGACTGTACAATGAGGCAATTATATATGATAGTCAACGAATCTAATGGACATCGATTATTTTGGACAACTGTTTTTAACTGACAGATATTGCTGTGGTAGTGAATTAATTTATGAAAACGATTTAATAAGGACAACGTTGGTGAATTGAACGAAATAAATGATCATTGTGGTCTGAATTGGTAGTTTTAAATATTCTGAGATTATTCCATTATAATAGCTTATTTTAATTTCACAATGGTTTGTTGACTTACTGATGATTATGATGATCACCTTTTATAACATTTTTAATCGTCCTTGCAACATTTAATCTTTTGATTATGATTATTCATATTTTTTTTTTTATAATAGATTTAATTTCTTTTACAACCATTTTATTGATTGATGATTATTATGGTGATTACCTCTTATAACAATTTAGTCGTCATTACAACAGTTGAATCATTTTAATCACGATTATTAAGCTTATTCCGTTAAAATAGTATAATTATTTATGCCACAGGTTTTATATTTTTAATTGCGATTACTGCAATTTTGTGACCTACTTTAACGCATGTGGTTGGGTTACACATCAATGCGGTTAATCATAATGATGCAACGAAAAGAACTTTTGAAACAAACAACACATTAATCTTATGTAATATTTTAAGCTACCTTAGCAGGAATGGTATGAGTACACATTGGTGTAACTAAAAGTAAATGGTGCAGCAACCCTATTTTGAAAAATGGTTGATATTTCATACAAACAAGTTAGCTTATATTAGTGCTCATGGTTGGGTTACGCACTAGTGTGAGTGTTATGAATGCTCACCAGTATGACATTAGGGTTTACACACACACAATAAAATGCCTAAACCTCCAATTGATTGGACGAAGGTTCGAATTGTTATGTTTGTGCTTGGGTTCCTAGTGCACTTGTCGTAATGCGGCAACATGATTCCTTAAGATTGGATCATTGCGCGCATTTTCGATAAGAAAATATGATAGCCTGGATTGGTTCATGAGCCTTCGGAAAAGGAAGAGGCTGTTCATCGTAATTGATGTTGTACATCATTATGTAACATTTTAAGTGATTGCTTCCTTGCTCGTCATAAGGATTGTAGTCACTTGTGACATTGATGCCGGTTGAGTTGGGTTGATTTTGATGTTGTCAGTAAGGGTAGTCATTTTTGTTTTGTCTAATTGATTGTTACATGTTTCATCCAGTTGCATGAGGTGCTAGTATGTTGGTTTGTTGTTGTCCGTTTCCTGATTTGTGTGCTTTGTGTTTGTCATCAAGTTGTGTTGATTAATTGTTGTTGTTGTTACCTTCCTGGTTATATATATAAAAAAAAATTAGCACTTGTTACACATCATATGTTGTCGTAATGATGGGGGTCATTACATATGGTATTAGAGCGGGTTCAACCCTACAACTGTGTATCTCCATGCTTTCCACTGCAACAAACCCTTGAGTAATGACCTAGCACTAATTAAAACTTTAACGTGTCCATGTGGCGATATCAATTAGAGGACACTACAAAGGTTCACAATGTGGTGCTATGGAAGGAGGTGTGACACCTCCGGAAGTTCCCGTGCCCTTGGAGTCTAATCCCCAAGGGGAAGAACAAGTCCTTGGGCTGGATTCGATTGTTGTAAGGGATGATGATGGTCTAACAAGGTCCTTCAAAGAAATGTCAGAGGCCTTGATTCACCATCTGTACTAAGATGAGGCCAGGGCACCTGTACCCTTGAGTGTCCACAACGTACCCCAACTTGTACCATTAGCACTCACTGAGAGATCGAGAGGGATAATTTATCAAGTCCACAAGTGCCCCGGATGACACAACCATCGAGGCATGGTTGGAGAATATGGTGATGTTCTTTACAGTTCGTGAACATGCCTCCAACTTGAAGGTCCACATGGCGGTCTTTCAACTGAAGGGGAGTGCTCTTCTATGGTGGAAGACACTCATGCCGCATTTGAACATGGAATTCAAAGAAGTGTCATGGGAACTGTTTGAGGAATGGTTCTGGGAGAGGTATCTATCCGAGGAACTCATTTATTGTCATCTCAACGAGTCTAACACATTGTGACAAGGCGGGCGTATGGTACCCGAGTATGAGGCATGTTTTATGGAGCTTCTTGGATATGCTCCGCACCTGAATACCGAGAAACTTAAGGTCAACAAGTTCATGTTTGGCCTTAATGTCAGCATTCGTGCAAAGGTTAGAATTTTGATGCCTCAAAACTTGCATGATGTTGTATAGAACGCTTGCCTAGTAGAGGAGGAGCTTATCAGTGGGTTCAGAGAAGGACTCCAGTGAGACCAATAGGGAAGGTGTCATCTGGTGCGTAGCAACATCAGACACCAGCTAGACATTTTCCAAGATATCATGGCTTCCAGAGAGGATCCACTTTCACTTCATCTTGACGACCAGTGCCTCAGTAGCAGACTCCTTACAGAGCACCACAACAACGTTGACCACAACAACAATAGTTTAGGCATGTTCAACAGAATAGACTAGGGTTCCAGGCTGGTGGGTTGTAAGGTTCTACTTCGAGTACCAGGAGTACTGGACTGAATAAAGGGTCTTGGACATGTGAGGAGCCACATTACTAGCGTGACTTCCTAGTAGAGAGGACCAGAGAGTCTGGATTAGCCAGACCCACTACCATGGGAGATTTGGGCAAGGCCTATAGGATTCATGCAACGGTGAATAACCTCCAGGAAGAGCACTATTATACTATGCTCGAGACGTCAGGTACCATCACTGACCAGACCCTTACTGTTTTGATAGATCCAGGTGCTACAGAGAGTTTCATTTCTGGCACAATGCTAAAATAATTAAGGTAAGGGTAGTCGAGCAGGATGCATTTAGCTTTGTAGAAATGGCTTCAGGATCCAAAAAAAAGGTTGGTGGGAAGGTTACGAGTTGTAGCCTTAACTTGGGAGAGTTTTTCACTAGGGCCAGCCTATACATCAAAACCTTAGGGTCTTATGACATCGTGATCGATATGGATTGGTTGGAATCGCATGATGCGATACTTGACTGTAAGACAAAATGGTTGAGCTTGGTCTATGAAAAGGGAAAGAGACGCATGATTGTTGGTTGGAACTAGAGATTATCCCTAAGGTTCATCTCTTCCTTGAAACTACAGAAGAGCGGGCGCAAGGGATGTAATCTTTATGCAATCCTTGCGTTAAACGAGAAGAGAGTAGTTGAAGGTCTAGAACACCTTCCGATGGTGAGAGAGTTTGCAGATGTCTTTCCTAAGGATTTTCCTAGGATTCCCCTGGAGAGGGAGTTGGAATTTACCATCGACCTAAAATTGGGAACTAAATTGATAGAAAGAACTCCTTATTGGATGTCGACCCTGGAGTTACAGGAGTTGAAAATGAAACTGAAGGAGTTGTTAGACCTAGGACTTATATGTCCAATTTTTTCACCATGGGGTGCGCATGTTGTCTTCATATGGAATAAGGATGGGTCGTGGATACTCCGCATTGACTATCATCAATTTTGAAAGGCATCGATCAAGAATCAATATCCGTTGCCAAGGATTGATGATCTATTGATCAAATGAAAGGTGCAAAGGTGTTTTCAAAAATCAACTTGAGATGAGGGTATCACCAGTTACGGATCAAGGAGGATGACATTGCTAAGACTGCCTTTAAGACAAGGTTTGGACATTACAAGTTTACAGTTTTACCGTTTGGACTGGCAAATGCCCCTGGGGTATTTATGAGCTTGATGAACGGGGTGTTCCGCGAATACTTGGACAAGTTTTCCCAAGTATTCATTGTCAATATTTTTATTTACTCTTGGAAAATGGAGGAGGATGATGAGCACTTGCGCTTGGTGCTACAGTTTCTATGAGAGAACAAATTATTTGGGAGGCTTTCAAAATTCTTGTTTTATCAATTGAAGATTCACTGGTACTTAGGGCATGTCATCTTTAGTGAAGGTATCGATGTGGATCCAACAAAGGTCAAGGATATTATGGAATGGCATGCACTGATGAATTTCCCTGAATTGCATATATTCATGGGTTTAGAGGGATACTATCGATAGTTCATCGAGGGTTTTTCGAAGATAGAAAATCCGATCGCGAACTTGCAGAAGAAGAACAAGAAATTTGTTGGGACCGAGAAATCCACGGAGGCATTTCAGAGACTAAAGGAGTTGTTGATGACAACACTGATACAAAAGGTCTTTGGCATGGACGTAGACTTCTTGGTATGAATTAACACATCCAAGGAAGGCTTAGGCAAAGTCTTGATGCAAGACGGTCGAGTGATCGCTTACATCTCAAGAAAGTTGAGAAGGCACGAGAAGAACTATGCAACGCTCGATTTGGAGTTGTTAGCCACTGTTTATGGCTAAAGTGTTTGGAGACACTACCTTTTGAATGAAAATTTGAACTAAAAATGAACCACCATGGTATACAACACATCTTTACGCAAAGCGACTTGAACGCGCGACAACGACATTGGTCAGAATTTCTTAGCGAGTACGATTTCGAGATTAATTACATAAAACAAACAGTGAATAGAGTGGCGGATGTGTTGAGACAGAGACCACGCCTCTTTTCGGTGATGCCTCTTCAGATGAATCTATAGGAAAATATCCTAACTTTAGAGCGCGACGATGACTAGTGCAAAGAGGTCAAGGATTTTAGCGGACAAAACACAATGGATGTATTGGAATTTGAGGGATTTACTGTGGACAACAATGGATTATTGAGATTTAAAAATTGAATTTATGTACTGCCAAACGACGAGTTGAGGACTTGATCCTAAAAGAGAATCATAGAGCAGTGTACGAAGAACATGGACATCCGATATTATTACTACAATCACATGCTATTCCAAAATCGAAATGGCAGGTCATTTCGATGGATTTCGTTGTTGTATTTCCACTAACAACAAGGAGACATGACTCGATTTTCGTGGTAGTGGACACTATGAAGAATAGCGCTCGTTTTATTCCTATGCATATGATGTATTAGGCACCTAACATAGCTAGAGTTTCCATCAGTGAGATTGTGAGGCTACATGGCGTGCCTAAGAGGATAATATCCGATAGAGGATCGATGTTACAGGATGATTTTGGACTAGTTTCCAAGAGGCCTTGGGAACCCAACTTAACTTTAGTACCACGTATCACCAAGAGACAGACGAGAAGACTGAAAGAACAAACCAAATCTTGGAGGATATGTTGCGTATGTACATTATGGACCAAAAAAAGCATTGGGAAGAGTTATTGCCACTGGTAGAGTTTGCATACAACAACAGTTATCAAAGCACCATTAAGATGGCACCCTTTGAGTTTCTTTACGGGCGACCATGTCAGACACCTTTGAGATGGGATCAGATTGAGGATAGGGTCCTAGTGGGACCAAAAGAGATCCGATAAATGGAATATCAAATGAAAACAATGAGAAAAGAATCAAGGAAGCGCAAGATCGGCAGAAGAGTTATGCCGATGCGCATCGTGTCGATTGTAGTTACGAAGTTGGTGCTCGAGTCTTCTTGCGGATGAAATCACATAAGAGTTCGATCAAGCTTGGAAAGGGTGCTAAAATCTCTCCTAGGTTCATGGGACCTGTCAATATTGTGGAGAGGAAGGGGCTTGTGGCTTATCAACTAGCCTTGCCTAATTCTTTGAGGTGTATGCATGATGTTTTTCACATATCTGTTTTGAGACATTATATTAGTGATCCTACACATGTTATTGACATGAGTACCTTGCAGGTAGCTGACGAGGGTGTGCTCACAGAGGAGCCAAACTACATTCTGGACCATCACATTCAACAACTATGACATCGAACAGTAGATCAGGTCAAGGTCCAGTGGGACAACTATAGTCTGCACTCGGGCACCTGGGAGGACACATATGATATGTGTGAGTAGTTTCCATTTTTGTTTGATAGATAGACTTACGATACTGTGATACACTTTATTTCGGCACTTATTTACTTTGAAAGTTTGGGACGAAGTTTCAAACAAGAGGGGGTGTATGTAACATCCCGCTCTTGCATGCACTAAGTAGACTTATTCTTTGAGGAAACTTGCATGCAAGTGATCTGGTCCTTTATACAAATGGTTGTTGTGATTATGATTATGATATATTGTGGATTTGATGATATGTTATTTTGTTTCATTTACATCGACATATGTTATTGACTGAGTTCTCTTGAGTGTGCAGGACTCTGGATGTTGAGGATTTTGAGGCATCGATGAAACCCCTTGGACTCTGGATCGAGTCAGGGAGTGGACTGTTAGGGTTTAAATGTTGTTGATGTGACATATGTACACATGATTAAATATTATGATGTTGATTGTTATTGCTGACATGATTCATTGATGGATGCAGGCTAAAGATAGCTTGCCGATAAGACTCACATTTGGAGTAAAGGGGTCATGCATGACAACCAGATACATTAAGGGAGAGTTGTTGCAGCAGCCCTGCCACAGCCTACTAGCACTCCCTTCGTGGCTCGAACTGTAGGTTAACGATTACCTAGCTCAAGAGACCTATGATGTAGTGGGGGAATACTATGATAGTTTCTCATGATGATTCTAAGGGGCACGCAATAAGGCAGTTCCTTATTCCTTAGAGGCCCTTAGTCTCCCACAAGATCACCTAACGGAGTATTGAATCTAGGTATTTGACATCCACCAAATTAGGTCAAGAGGCGAGTGGCTCTCTTGGAGTACATAGGTGTTATTGGATAAATCTGTAAGTGCAGACAGAAACAGATCTCCCTAGATCCACCTGGATCTAGAACAAAGCAAGACAAAACATGACTCTTTCGCTAGATTTTAACCATTGAATTAAATAGAAGGCAAGAACAAATAACATACCTTATTATCGCTTCCTCTGGTCTTTGTTGCTCCCGCTTCGCTCCAGTGCTCTTGTGCAGCCAAGACCAAGACAACACAAACCAACCAAAGTGAAGAAAGCACAATCTATTCAACAGTCAATCTATGTATATGATCAAGGAGTTATACAATAAAGTGGAAATAGCTTTATGGGAAAGGGACATACTAATGTATCATATTGATGGAAAATAAAGATTGCAACTTGATCCTTGATGTCCCAAACTTCCTTTCGATGGCCCTTGGCTCCGACACACACACTTGCTCACTTGCATGAAGAAGATCAACTCCTTTGGATGAACTTGTTGGAGTCTCTAAGCTGTTGTAGCATCAGTCCTTCATACAATTCTTTCACCAATTCTCCAATGAATCTTGCTTAACCTTCTTTCTTGAGAATTCCCTCAATATATAGGAGAGAATGAATTAGTTACTTGGATAAGAATGATCCCAAAATATCAGAGAATCCAGTACTAGGATAACCATTCGAATGCCATCTCATCCTTCTAGAAGATTCCATTCTAGAAGCATCGAGAGTTCATCTTTTTCCTTGCCTTAGGAAGAGTTTGCACCCTAGAAATTCAACACAGTGCAAACTTCTCGCACCCTGGCTTAAGGCAGCCTACAAGAATTAGGCATTCTCGTAGGCAAATATACTAGCAGCCTGTGAACCTTCTTAAAAAATGAGTTTTCTGGAAGAGATGAAAATAACTTTTTCTCAGGAGAAAGTTCTTATGAAGAGCTTGAGTACACCATCATCAATACATAATCATGATGATAAAAATCATGGGTAACAAAATTCCCCCTAAAGTATGAGGTTGGAACCAGTGACAGTCGATAGACTTTGTAAGCTGCATGTGTGTGTCGGGAACCAAGAGCACACCTAATTAGAAACCTACAAACAACCAAGCATTTTAAAAATATCATATAGATCAATTCTGAGGTAGGCATTCCCATACTCAAATCACAGACTGATGACATTATAGACATGGGTCATGGCCACCAATCATACACTGTGGATCCATGCCATCAAAATATAGCATAGCCACCAGAATACACTGTGGATCTATGCGAGAAATTTCAAATCAAGACGACATAGACATGATACATACACAGTGGATCTATGTGTCAAAAATTATACATAATCCATCGCAACTTGCATCACAAAGATGATATCCAGGGTCTTCAATCTCGTTTCCCAAAGTATGAATCTAACCATGTGATTACATGTGTTGAAGTCGAACATCGCAGAAACGAATTGATTACCGGTCATTGATGAAACCGTTAACAAGTGTGAGGGAAATCACCATTGATGTCAATGACTCCCAAGGTACCATAGTACAATCCATCTAGTGTGAATAAATGAGTTGAAGTTGAACATCCAATGGAATCTTTCGATCAAGGGTCAATGATGTGAACCCATTGTCGAAAGCGAGGAAACCTTCCATTGAGGCATGCAAGCTCCAAGGTACCAAATAATTTCTAAGTCTTGATTCTGGATAATGAGATGAAGTCGACGGAACTAAACTCGTCACAGAAGGGCCTTGAGGTATCCCCCATCAATGACACGAAATGAGTAACAGATTTTGAAGATGAAACAGAGTATGATGTGAGTTGGACTGGACACAGGGAAGGCCGACACTGAGAGAATGGATAACTGCAGATGGTGGACTCAATATAGGTTTCAGATGGACTTCTCTTGAACATATGAATGACACGACCAATGATTTGGAAACATTGACTCAAATATGACACAGGGAATGACCTTGTAGAAAATCGAATGAGAGACAAATGGATTTCCCAAACCGGCTTCAAATGATGAATAGGGGGTGTCATCTTCAAGAGTGACACTTACTGCCAATCAATATGAAGATGAAAATATATCCCTTTCCCAAATTTTCCCCCACCATTTTTGAGGAGTACCTATTTATTTTTACGCAAGCTTGAGGAGGATAACATATGCTTGTTGATGTAAGCTTATCCTTTGGACGAGTCCCTTGGAGTAGGTTTAACGAACCCTAAGAAGGAGTGGTTCAGTCCCATCACGGGTCTGGCAATGTTTGTTTAATGAATCAAGAGCTAGAAAACTCGAAGGTTTTTTCATCATTATAGAGTCTGAAAAAACACTTAAAAGAGAACTCTCTCAGTTCCTTTTTTCATAAAATAGTCTGATGAGACCGAAAAAGATATAAATTATCACTCACCAGATGGTTTTTTCAGATACTTTATCGAGCGTAAAAATAGCAAGGTCGCTCGACAATCTTTTCATGTTTAGAAAGTCTAAAAAGAGCTTAAAGGGAACTCCAGGGGGTTCCTTTTTCATATAACCTTTACGAGTCTGAAAAAGTGATAAAAGTATACTCGATTACATTCTCATTGATTTACAAGCACGAGAAAGAACAAAGACTAAGCTTGGTAACTTATTCTCATGTATTTACGAGCATGAGAAAGAACAAAGACTAAACTCGGGATTGTTTTCATTTTTACGAAAACTTTAAAATAAAACCAAACTATGCTTGGGATAGATTTTAATTTTTACACAAGATTAAAAACTAAACGAAACTATGCTTGGACCTGGTTTCATTTTTAGACAAGCTTGAACTGGAGGAAACTATGCTTGAGGTAGGTGGTTTCATTTTTACACAAGCTTGAACCATATAAAACTATGCTTGCAACTTCCCAACGCATGGTTGGTACTTAGCCCCCAACTTAAGAAGCTAGTGGCTCAAACTTCAGCATGAAGTCCAGAGGCTATAAGCAAATGCCCCCCAAGCTTCATTTCATCCAATTGCAAAGGAGAATGAAATGAGGCTTCAAATACTAGATGATAGACTTGACTCAAATAGAGAGGGGGAAAACTATTTCATTTTTTAACGAGCTTGACACAGAAACAAGAACTATGCTTGTAACCTCTATTTCATTTTTTAACGAGGTTGCCTTAGAGACACAAAAACTATCCTCATAATTGGTTTCATTTTTCAACGAGCTTGAAATTAGAAAACTATGCTCAAAAACCTCTGTTTCATTTTTTAACGAGGTTGCCTCAGAGATGAAAAAACTATCCTCAAAATTATTCTTGATCATGGATTCCAAGAGGACAATGCTTCGGAATGACACCATGTCAAGGGACAATATTCGGTCATGGTTTCCAAGAGGTATTCACTGGAAGGAAGAAACACACTCTGGAAGGACACCATGTCTAGGGTCGCAACAGGAGTAAAGAGATCAGACTCTAACAACCCTATCGAAGAGATCATCATCTCAACTACTGGATCTAAGTCATCAGAAGTTGAAGCCAGGGGCGACAACACCACATAATTGACCTGTGGCAGGGGTGATATTGTCTGCATACAAGAACCATTCAGGGAGGCAATCTAGGTGGGGTCAATGAATGAAAGTTGATCAACAGTCACAACCCTTCCATCGTGAGGGAAATATATCACACGAAAAAGAGTAGACACAATAGATTTCATGGCATAGACATAATCTCTCCCAAGGAGTAAAGAGAAATTCAAGGGGTCTTGGACTACCATGACGTCAATAAAGACAGTTTTCCCTTCCAAAGTAACAAGAAACTGAGGAAGGGTCCCTAAAGGTTGACTGGTTCTTCTGTTAAAAGCTAACAGATTTTGTGTAACCAGCGCAAGCGGAGGATAACCCAAGGCTTGCCAAGCAATAGAGGACAAAATACTAACAGATGAACCTTCATCTATCAGCATCTGAGGAATGTCCTGACCACAAACCTGCACTGTAATCTGGAAATGAATGTGAGAGGGAAGACGAGGTCCAGTTAGCACACCCTAATCAAAACGCATGGCCTCATTACTTGGAGGGGGTTCCATGGGAGAAGAAGGAATACCCCTCGACACGGGAGATTCTGTATCAACGAGAAAAATGTGGCCAGTATCGGGTTTACTCTCTAGCGAGAGAGTAGGATCGACTGATGGAGAGATCAGATCGGCCACTTGAGTTTCATTCTCCAAGGAGAGAATGGGGTCGACAAATGGAAATGAATCGACCACTTGGGTGACACTCTCTAAAAAGAGAGTGGGATCGACTGAGGATGGGATTGGAACAACCACTTTGTCAACTGGTTCAACTAAGGACGTGACCAGATTGACGACATGATCAACCGGATTGACTGGTGAAGGGACCGGAGTGATCATTCCATCAACTATTGGAGGATTGAGAGAAAGATTACGGTAAGCAGCTAGAAGTTGAGGCTGTGAAACAGTCATGTCTTCTAGCAATTTCGAGGCTTCGTCCATATGAGGACAAAGGTGAGTGAGATGACTCCCTTTACATAACATACACGAGAACTTGACTCTACTTTTCTTCTTCCCAACCATATCATGACTAGTTGACTGAAGGTCATCATCATATTGTTCAGAGGCTGACGATATGGGTTGGCGAGGATGTGTAGACCATGCTTCTATAACCTTGGGTAGAGCAGGGCAATCCTTAAGAGGATGGCTACCCTTACAAAGCCTGCAAGGGTACTTGGGCTTATGGGTTGTTTGGGTGATCTTGACATCATCAACACTCCCAGCATGATTAACAGTAACTGGTTGTTTTCCAACATTTTTTACAGTGGTTGGAGGTTTTGACCCTTGTTTATCTTTCTTCTTCTTATTCTTTCTTTTCTTCTTCTTCTTCTTATTCACTGGGTTACTAGCTTTAGATATTTCACCTGACGAAGAAGATGAACCGGAAGGCGACATTGCAAGCAAAGAAGGAAAATAAGACCTTACTGGTAAAGAAGGTGAAGGATCAACATGAGGTTGATGCTCTTGGGGGGAAGTGCTTGTGACTGAAACACTAATTGCATTCGGGATCACCTAAGTGGAAAACAACCATACCGGTAATCCAATAGTGAGACCTGGAAGGTTCAAAGTAGCGATGTGAGGAGGACCAATGTTTCCATA
>JASDQU010504927.1:16668-27976 GCA_032191745.1 Picea mariana | reverse complement strand
GAGGGGTGACTGCGTTGGACATCAAAATATAGCAACAAAGGAGCAATGCACTTAAAAGAGAATGTGCATGTGCACTCAAGAATGTTAGTGCGACGAAGAAAGGACCAATGGTCACTAAAATGTGGAAACAATAGAAATGGAAGGTACAAAAGAAAGGCACCAACTAATGGTGGCTATCAAAATTGAATGATAAGAACGATTGATGGGACACTGCATTAATCGTTCCAACTGGTGATGTCAAGAGAATTCAATGGAAATTATATGGGACACACCAATTCATTTAAAATACAACTTGGGTAACTTCTTCAAGAAGCTTCACACGATTCCTATATAAATCCAGCACGCAGGGATTAGAAAGGTTATTGTGAAATTAGGGAAAGCATGGAGAAATAGAGTATACAGAGCAAAGAGAGAATTCTCAGAAGTTACAGAGCCAACTGAGCTCAATGGAGAACCTATTTACCACCATGGCACCACCCAATCTAGCAGAACCAATTCAAGCCTACAGAGTACCTTGAAGCAATTTCAGAGCACCACTGTAGCCAGAGGGAAGTGAGCAAAAACTACCTCAACCTCTATAATTCATCAACTTGGATGAAATCTCATCACCCAATATGGAACCAGGAAGCCCCACACTAGTGGTGGAGGAAACCCAATAGACTGCACTAGTGGGCATGGACATTGATAGGCTAGAAGTGAGACAGGGCCAGTAGGCTGAGGATGCAGGAAATTATTTGAACTCCGAAAACCCTAAAGAATCCTCGAGATTTAATACAACGGTCCCAAACCAGACATAAATGGTCGCACCAGAAAGATCGCACACTATCGCGTCAGAGCAGCCATAGGAAGGCATAGTAGAAGATGTCACAGGATGAGCATAGGAGTATGCAGAAGAGAAAAAAATGGAGGTTGGAACCTCGATTCATCCACCACAGAGGAAGGGAAAACAACTAGTAGCAAGATCACCGCGTAAACAGGCTTCCACAACCATAGTCTTGCTGTGCATTTTGGATGGGGTACGTGTAGTGGGTAACATGTTAGGCCACGTGAAAAAATTGTGGCACTATGATAATGATGTAACCGATAAAGAAAAGTTTCCATAGTTTTTCAATAAATTTTACCTGGATACTGTGGATATAGGACACTTCGGCGAACCAATTAACCAACCAAAATAGTGGGGAGTTGAACTAGCCAAAACTGGGATTCTAGGCATGTTGGAGATCCCACACCTTGGAAGGGCTCGGGACATAACCTACTGCATCAGGTAGTTGATGGAAGTTACCCACGGAGGATACCTATGGGTGGAAGAGCTTGTCTCGATAGATGTAGAGTTCATTACATATATTACAGGGGTGTCATCTCAAGGGGAGACACTCATGCAGTACCTTGATGAAAAAACGAAGGAGAAGGAACTAGCCAAGGAAATGAAGAATACATATGGTACAGAAATAGGGTCGCGTGGAATCATAATTAAGAGAATTAGTGATGCAACCACAAGGATGGCCATAAAAATCACATGTAAGTTACTCAGGAAGTGTCGCAAGGAGGAAGTCTTTGTCGGAGTCATCGTAGCAGTAGATTTTATAGGATAAATCAGTAAATGTGGAAATAAACTAATATCCCTAGATCCACCTAGATATAGAACAAAACAGGACAGAACATGATGCTTTCCCTAGGCTCTAATCGTCGAATTTTCTACCAAACAAAAGACGAGAGCCATACCTTTAAGTGTCTCTTCCTTATGTATTTGTCATTCTTGTTTCACTCTGGTGCTCTTGTGATACTGATCCTACAGTGAGACACAAATAAACCAAAGTGAAAGAAGAGAGAGTATATTCAATGACAACCTATGCACGTGATCAAGGAATTATGCAATAAAATAAGATAATTCTATGGGAAAGAAGCATGCCACTGTATTATGTTAATAATAGGAAGAGATATTACAACCAGATGCCTTGATGCCGTAAGGTTCCTTCCAACGATTCATTGATTCCCACACACTTCTTGCTCCAAGGATTTTGAGACCATGGATCTGATAGCTACTCACAATCTATCTTGACAAAGAAAAGCTCGAAGCCAATCTAACCAAGCTAACAAGCTCAAGAAATTTCCAACCCAATCAAGCTAATCTCAAGCTCAATCCAACTAACTTTCTCCATGAGAGATCCTCTCTTTTTATAAGATGAAGAGGATAATGTGAGGAGGTTAGGATGATCCCACTAAATCATGAAAGTGAGTAATATCCAAACCGTTTGGAGGCCACCTCACCATAGAAGCTTCTCCTTCTAGAAGCATCAAGAAGACACTCGTTTTTCCCATGTACAAAGGCTGCCACACCCTAGCTATAGTGTAGCCTATGGAAATTTTTCACTCTAGATATAAGGAAAGGTGCAGAAATTAGGCATTTTCACACCCTGTGTATAGTGTAGCCTGCAAAAATCCTCCAAAATAAGGTTTTTACAAAGTAAAATACAACTACTTCTCTCAGGGAAAGTTCTTCTCCCTTCTTTCTTAACGAATTCAGGCCACTGACCCCTCTAAAGGAAACAGATAGGTTTACATCATTAACGATCGTGAGGGTTACGAAAATAATGTGTAACAGAGATCCCCCAAAGTATGAAGTTAGAATAGAGTGATAACTGAAATAGTTTGTCGAGTGTGTGTAGGGAACAAGGAACAGTCAGTCAGAAACCTGCCAACAAACAAGGAAATAGAGTACAATAATATATCATCACTAAGGTAGGCATTCCCATACTTAGAATACTAATGACTCAAAGCATAAATGCCGGCATGAAAAGATCCATGTTAAGTAAGACAGGTCATGGCCACCAAACACACACTGTGGATCCATGCCATTATGAATCAAATATGAACATAGCCACCAAAAATACAATGTGGATATATGTGTTAAAGACTCAAATTTGAACATAGCCAACGAGACATACAATGTGGATCTATGCAATAGTACAAATTGAATATACTCCAACGCAACCTAAATTTGTGAGAAAACATTCAGGGTCTTCATCTCCACTGCTCTATAGTACGAATCTAACTATGTGAATACATGTATTGACGTCGAACATGGTAGAAACCACTTGATTACCGGTCATTAATGTATACTGTTAAAAAGTGCGATGGAAATCACCATTAATGTCAATGACTCCCAAGGTACACTAGTACAATCCAATGGGTGTGAATCAATGAGATGAAGTCGAACACTCGACAGAATCTCTCGATCAGGGGTCAATAATGAAAACCCACTGTCGAAAGTGAGGAAACCTTCCATTGAGGAATGTAAGTTTCAAGGTACCAATTAGTTTCTAAGTCTAATTCCTGGATAATGAGTTGAAGTCAACAGGAAAAGACTTGTCACAGGAGGGCCTTAATGTATCCCCCCTCAATGACACGAAACGGGTAACAAGATTTGAAATAGATCAGAGTAACACATGATTTAGGACTGACTTAGGGATGGCCAATGCAATAGAAGGCTTAAGGACTGCAGAAATGGCCGACGCAATATAAGGCTTTTCAGGTTGAACTTCTTTTTTGAACATATTGATGTCACAACAACTGTCTTGGAAAAAATTACTTAACAACACGAATCACAGACCAATTTGTAATCTTATAAAGGAGTATGATCTAGAGACAAGCATATTTTCGAACCTAGATGCATGGTGAGTGAAAGGGTGTCATGTTCAAAAGAGACTCTTCCATAGAATACATATTTAGACACATTTCTTTCCCAATTTTTCCCCCACCATTTTTGGCGAGTACCTCTTTATTTTTACACAATATTGAGGAGGATAAAATATGCTTGAAATTTAAGCTCATCCTTCGGATGAGTCCCTCGGAGTATGTTTAATGAACCCTAGGAAGGAGTGGTTCGGTCCCATATGGGCCTTTCTATGTTTTTTTTACGAGTCCAAAGAAAGAAAACTCAGGGGTTTTTCATGTTTAGAGAGTCTGAAAAAACACTTAAAGAGAAGTCTCTCAGTTCCTTTTTTGTAAAGTAGTCTGATGAGACCAAAAAAGAGATAAACTATCGCTCAATAGACATTTTCTTCAAACACTTTAATGAGCGTGAAAAGAACAAGGTTGCTTGACAATCTTTTCATGTTTAGAGAGTCTAAAAAGAGATTAAAGGGAACTCCAGGGGGTCCCTTTTTCGTATAACCTTTACAGGTCACAAGTCCGAAAAAGTGATAAAAGTTTACTCGGTTACATTCTCATTGATTTATGAGCACGAGAAAGAAAAAAGACTAAGCTCAATAACTTATTTTCATGTATTTACGAGCATGAAGAAGAAAAAATACTAAGCTCGGGATTGTTTTAATTTTTACGCAATCTTTAAAAAAAAAAAAAATCTATGTTTGGGATAGATTTTATTTTTACACAAGCATAAAACTAGCCAAAACTGTGCTTGGACCTAGTTTCATTTTTACACAATATTGAACCAGAGGAAACTATGCTTGAGGTAGGTGGTTTCATTTTTAAACAAGCTTGAACCATAAAAAACTATGCTTGGACTTCCCGACACATTATCCAGGGATGATTGGTACTTAGCCCCCAACTTAAGAAACTAGCGGCTCAACTTCAGCATGAAGTCCAGAGATTGGAAGCATTTCCCCCCAAGCTTCGGTTCATCCAACTGCAAAGGCGGATGAAATGAAGTTTCAAATACTAGACGAAGGACTTGACTCAATGGAGAGGGGGAACAATCTATTTCATTTTTTAACAAGCTTGACATAGGAAAATAACTGTGCTCATGAATTCAGGTTCAATCCCTAGACCTTCATTTCATTTTTTAACGAGCTTGACACAGAAAAAAGAACCATGCTCATAACCTCTATTTCATTTTTTAATGCAGTTTCCATAGAGACACAAAAACTATCCTCGTAGCTGGGTTTATTTTTTAATGAGATTGAAAGAAAAAAACTATGCTCAAAGTTGGTTTCATTTTTTAACGAGCTTGAAATCAGAAAATCATGCTTGAGGATCTTCTTGATAACATCTTCCAAGAGGAAAACTCTCTAGAAGGACACCATGTCAAGGGACAAAACTCAGTCATGGATTCCAAGAGATATTCATTTGACCGAAGAAAAACACTCTGGAAAGAACACATGTTGAGGGTCGCGAGAGGGGTAAGGAGGTGAGGCTCCAATAGCCCTACCGAAGAGGTCACCATGTCAACGACTAGATCCAAGTCATTGTCATCAATAGTGGAAGGCATGGGAGACAATGAAACATAATTTACATGTGGCAGGAGTGATACCATATGCATATAAAAACAACTAAGGGAGGTAATCCAATCAGGATGAATGAATGAAAGTTGATCAATAGTCACAATTCTTCCATCGTGAGGGAAAGATATCACACGAAAGAAAGTGAACACAATAACTTTCATGGCATAGAAAAAATCCTGCCCAAGGAGTAAAGTGAAATCCAAGGGGTCTTGGACTACCATGACATCAATAAAGACAACTTTCCCTCCCAAAGTTGCAGTAAACTGAGGAAGGGTCCCTAAAGGTTGATTGGTTCTTTTGTTAAAAGCTAACAGATTCTACGTAATTGGTGCAAGTTGAGGACAACCCAAAGCTTTCCAAGCAAGAGAGGAAAAAATACTAACAGATGCACCTTCATCTATCCGCATCTGAGGAATGTCCCAATCACAAACCTGTACTATAATCTAGAAAGGAATGTGAGAGGGAAGACAAGGTCCAGTTAGCACAGCCCAATCAAAAAAGATGGCCTCATTACTTGGAGGAGGTTCCACGGGAGAAGGAGGAATACCCCCCGACATGGTAGAGTCTGTATCAATGAGAAAAACGTGGGAAGTATCGGGTTTACTCTCGATCGAGAGAGTAGGATCGACTAATAATGACGTCAAATCGACCACTTGGGTTTCATTCTCCAAGGGTAGAATCAGGTCGACAACTGGAGATGAATCGACCACTTTGGTTTCCCTCTCTAACGGGAGATTGGAATCGGCCGAGGAAGAAATTGGATCAACCACTTGGTTTGCACTCTCTAGTGGGAGAGTGATATTGATCAAGGATGGGATCGGATCAACCACTTGGTCAACTGGTTCAACTAAGGACGTGACCAGATTGACTACTTGATCAACCGGACTGGCCGACGAGGGAACTGGATTGATCATTCCATCAACTACAGGTGGGTTGAGAGAAATCTTGCAATAAGCATCTGGAAGTTGAGGCGATGAAATAGTCATGTCTTCCAGTAATTTCGAGGCTTCGTCCATACAAGGGAAAAGGTGAGTTTGATGACTCCCTTCACATAACCTACAAGGAAACTTGACTCTACTTTTCTTCTTCCCAAGGGTATTTTGACTAGTTGACGGGAGGTCATCAACATGTTGTTCAAAGGATGATGACATGGGTTGGCGAGGGTGTATAGACCATACTTTTATAACCTTGGATAAACTAGGGAAATCCTTAATAAGGTGGCTACCCTTACAAATCCTGCAAGGGTACCTAGGTTTATGGGTTGTTTGGGAGACCTTGACATCATCAACACTCTCAGCACGATCAACAGTAACTGTTTTCTTTCCAACACGTCCAACAGTGGTTGGAATTTTAGATCCTTGTTTATTTTTCTTCTTTTTATTCTTCCTTTTCTTCTTCTTCTTATCCACCAAGTTACTAGCTTCAGATCTTTTACTTGGTGAAGAACATGAAATGGAAGAAGACCTTGCAAGTGAATAAGGTGAAGAATATATTACTGGTGATGAAGGTGAAGGATCAACATGAGGTTGATGTTCTTGGGGGGAAGTGCTTACAAACGAATCACTAGCTGCATTCAGGATTACCTTAGTGGAAACAACCATACTGGTAATCCAATTGTTAGACCTAGAAGGCTCAAAGTAGCGATGTGAGGAGGACCAATGTTCCCATAAGAAGGAAAAACAAAAGGTTCCCCTAGAACAAGGGCTCTTTCATTGGTCATTCCGGAAACGGACACCATTAAATAAATATTTGACCTAGAGTCTTATAGGGAGAACAAATAGCACACGCTAAAAATCTAGTAAGAAAGAAAGCAAACAAAACCTTCTCACAATGAGCACACTAGTTGGTGATGAAATCAAACGTCGCAGGAACAAAGTAAGAAAGAGGTTGAGATAGAGAGGATAAAAAATTTACGTTGACGACCTTCTTAACAGACTTACACCCTGGTGCAAGCTCCCACACATAAACATGGGTATACCCTCCAAGGAGTCTGAGTGAGTTTGGCCAATGTCGATTCCAGGTACCGTGAAGACTTGCCCCTCCACAGTCACCTCGTGTAAATAACCTAAAGAGATAGGCCACTAAGGTTACCAATTACTACAATGATGTCTGGGGAAACAATCGATAGTCTGATCCATGCACAAAGGCAGGGTATCTAGCCCAAAATCAACTAGAAAGGCTTCCACTCATCATTGTGGGTATACCTTTCAAGCAACCCCCATAATACACAGAATCTCTACACCGAGACCAACAAAGCAGGGTGAGTAACTTTGTTAGTTTCAATGAGACCTCATGATTGACCCTTGTGTTAGAAGGGATTCCCAGGAAAAAATGTAATAAGTGGATTTCACCGCTCCCTAAATCAAGATTCTATGTTTGTTTGCATCTTTGGAAAGTTATCTTTCACACCTATTCCAAAGCCCTACAACTAATCTAATGTAGGTTTGCTACCAGAAAGTATAAAAATGTCTAATCAATTTTTATAAGCACTTTATTTTATGGATGTTTTTACTCAAGAGGAAAATGGCATGGACAATATGGTGTTTTGACCGACTCGAAAGTTATGCAAAGAGATGAAGATGCAATGTTTTCATTTCGATGAAATATATGCTATGAGAAGGAGAAAACATTTACCATTCCAAGATGCACAATGTCCCAAAATTTACTAAACTCATCAATATCAAGATTTTCAAGAAATGAGACAAATAGACTGTACACCAATACACGATTCACAGCCCCCCCTCGGCCATGAGGGGGGGGGATTTTTAAGAATTTAAGACCAAAAATCATGCAATTTCACTACTTCAAATGCAAATATACCCCCAATCTAATACAAAGAAAGAAATAATATTTGTGTTCCAAAGATAGCTAAAAGAAATAGTGAATCATTTCAAAACATAAACAACCCAAACAAATTTTCTCTCTTAACACAATTTATTTAGAAAAAAGAAGTGTTCTTTTCAATAAACAATTCTAAAGAAAAACAAAGCTTTGTAACTGAAAGACACTCAAAGAAAGAGACCAAATCATTCAAAAGAAAACAAAGCAAGGATGAATAAAAGAAGGTTCTAAGCTGTCAAGAAGATTGTAAATAGATCATAATCAAACCCAAAAATTCACCCACAACCAAATCCAAGGTCTGGGCTGGGAAAACCTCCAAAAACCAATTTTTTTCACAATTTCCGCAGGCTGGAAGACTACCATAGTGCAAAAATCCTTGATCGTCGTAGGCCAGAAAAGGGTAGGGTGTGGAGTTTCCACACTAGTCTAAACAGGTAGGGTGTGGAAATCCTAATTTGTCGCACTGTCTCGCAAAGAAGGGTGTGGTAATCAAATAAAAAATGAAAAAAATGAAAAGTATGAAGGTTTTCTCAGTGAAATTTAACAATCAGAGAGTCAAGATGGATCTCCTAGTGACTCAGAAAACAGAATCCAAGCAATCAAAACAAGAAAGCAAGGAAAACTAGGAAAAAAGCCTATTCCCCAGTGGATTCACCAATTTTTTTATAGGATAAATCGGTAAATGCGAACATAAACTAATCTCCCTAGATCCACCTAGATATAGAAAAAAACTAGACAGAACATGACGCTTTCCCTAGGCTCTAATCATCGAATTTTCTACCGAAAAAAAGATGAGAGACATTCCTTTAAGGGTCGCTTCCTTACGTATTTTTTGTTCCTGTTTCACTCTGGTGCTCTTGTGATACTGATCTTGCAGTGAGACATAAACCAGCCAAAGTGAAATAAGAGAGAGTATATTCAATGACAACCTATGCATATGATCAAGGAATTATGCAATAAAATAAGATAATTCTATGGGAAAGAAGCATGGAACTGTATTTTATTAATAATAGGAAGAGAGATTACAATCGGATTCCTTGATGTCGTAAGGTTCCTTCCAACGATTCCTTACTTCCCACACACTTCTTTCTCCAAGGATTCTGAGACCATTGATATGATAGCTACCCACAATCTATCTTGACAAAGCAAAGCTTGAAGCCAATCTAACCAAGCTAACAAGCTCAAGAAATTTCCAACCCAATCAAGATAATCTCAAGCTCAATCCAACTAACTTTCTCCATGAGAGCTCCTCTCCTTTTATAAGCTAAAGAGGATAAGGTGAGGAGGTTAGGATGATCCCACTGAATCATGAAAGCGAGTAATATCCAAACCATTCATAGGCCACCTCACCATAGAATCTTCTCCTTCTAGAAGCATCGAGAATACGCTCGTTTTTCCCACGTACGAAGGCCGTCGCACCCTAACTATAGTGCATCCTGCAGAAATTCTGTACCCTAGCTATAGAGAAAGGTGCAGAAATGAGGCATTTTCGCACCCTATGTATAGTGCAGCCTACAGAAATCCTCCAAAATAGGGTTTTTACAAAGTAAAATACAACTTCTTCTCTCAGGGAAAGTTCTTCTCCCTTATTTCTTTAGGAATTCAGGCCACTGACCCCTCTGAAGGCAACATATAGGTTTACATCATTAATGATCATGAGGGTGATGAAAATAATGTGTAAAAATATCATAGTGTGCAGAGGGTGCTATAATTAGTTGGTCCCCATACTTGTTAAATATGTTTCTAGAAGACTGCAAGGATGCACAGGACCTGGGGACAAAATTCCACTATTCTTGGCTCCTTGTCCTGATCACTTTGGTTGGATGGAGGGAGCCTAAGTATACATATTTTTTCTATATATCCAATCGTCTCCTCACAGCATGATACCTATCACTTGGGAGTACTTCAAACCCCAAGAAAAAAAGTGCAAATGCAAGCATGTTCGCAGGGTGTTACAATGAATTGGAGGAAAACATCGCCAACACTTGGCGGATTACACCAAAAATGGTCGTTCAATACCATGGAATAGCCAATTTTAAAGAAACCAGGCATACAATATGGATCCAAGCATATAAGGATCCTGAGAACTAATGGATACAACTACGGTACTACGTCAAGGAAGAGGATGTATAAATGTCCATCAGGGATTCAAACAATGACTGGAGGATTCCATACTTGAATAAAGAGATGCCCGTGGATAAGGAGGAGGAGGTAGGAAGGAACAAACACCTGTAGGAGAAAAATTGATGCCCAAGAAGTGAAGGATAGTTCAGAACCCAACGCAACAAAAGAAAGGAGGTTTGTCCAAGAAAGGTACCTAGGCAGGGAAGAAGAAAACCACTCAGGCACCGCAGGAACAGGAAAAAGAGACTGAGACAACACAGAGGACCACATCAAGTGCTACTCAACAGGAGGAAGGCCAGACCAAGAGGAAAATTATACAAATGGGGGGTGCATGCAAGAAATATAAGGCACACAAAACGCCACCAGAATATACGATCACGGAGGATGATGTGTGTTGTGTATGTGTTATATTCTTTGCATGTGTGTGTGTGTGGGTGCGTCAGATTCGACAACTACGTCTGACGATCCCTTCACCTAGAGATCTGACGTGTGCACCGAGCGCTTTCCTAGGGGGGTCCCAGGTGGGGGTAGGTATGCCCCCCCTGGTTACGCGCAGCGTTCGGGGCAATGCCCCGAAATTTATTTTTTGGGTTGTTTTTGCTATTTTTAGCAAAATCCACTAAAAATAGCGAAAACCGCCCAAAAAAAAAAATTCGGGGCGCTGCCCCGGGCTACCGCCCAGTGTCGAATGTTGCGCATAACCAGGGGGGGCATCCCTGCCCCCCCTAGGAGCCCCCTAGGAAATCACCCGACACACACAACAGAGCTCTAGGTGAAGGGATCGTCAGATGTAGTTGTCGAATATGACGCACCCACACACACACACAACAAAAGAAAGGAGGTCTGTCCAAGAAAGGTACCTAGGCAAGGAAGAAGAAAAACACTCAGGCACCGCAGAAACAGGAAAAAGAGACTGAGACAACATAGAGGACCACATCAAGTGCTACTCAACAGGAGGAAGGCCAGACCAAGAGGAAAATTATACAAATGGGGGGTGCATGCAAGAAATATAAGGCACACAAAACGCCACCAGAATATACGATCACTGAGGATGATGTGTGTTGTGTATGTGTTATATTCTTTGCATGTGTGTGTGGGTG
>JASDQU010504926.1:47445-76172 GCA_032191745.1 Picea mariana | reverse complement strand
GAGCATATTTCTGCAATGCGCTTTCCTTTCTGAGTTTCATGTGCGTCATCTCTTCTGATCTTCAGTCGCTAACCCTCCTGAGATTTTTAATCTGCATATTGTCATGATGCATATATTTATTTGACATGAACTCTGCATACTATTATATTGTTTGACATCAATGACAACACATTGATGACACTATGTCCACCAAACCCCCCCTTCCATGGTCTTTGATTCCTCGACATAATATTTTTTTGACCTTAAATGGTAAGAGGACTTGAAAGATGTTTTTTGGGAATTTTTTGGATGTTCCGTGGGAGGGGCATTTCATTGAATTTAAACCTTATCTAAGTTACCTTCAAGAGATAGAAGAACCCTAGGAATATTAGGCAAAGAGGAGAGCATGCCTTTCTTTCTAAGGAATACAACCCCATCCCCTTGTATTGAAATCTTCAATAGAGTACTCACTAGATATATTAGGTGAACCTTCAGAATTTGGAATGGCATCAACCCTAGGATTTAATAGAGGCATAGCTTTATCATTAGGGTCTCTATCCCCTAAATCCTCTTTGTGGTGACATATTGACAGAACCCATACACCCAACAAAAAATGATGAATCATAATTAATTTCCTAAAAGCACAAGGGGAAATTTGAAATAGGCATACATTGACAAGTCGAAGAGAGCCCTTACATCCATTGATCCTTTTTTATTCCTTGAATATTCTCTATTTTCATTAAATGAGATTGAGCCTTTTCTCTTGTATGAGATAAAGGAGACTACAAACCCTGAGCATCTATACAATCATTTCCTATTAAATTCTCGAAACCAATGTTGGAATCACTTGAATAAATTGTCTTCTTGACCCACACCTTCTTTTTCTAGAGAAAATATCTTTTAGGGCTTTTGCAGTGTTCCCACAAATGACCTTTTCATGATAGGTTCCACATCTGAAGCGAATTTTCCAAAAAAATAGTTTCTAGATAAACAACCAGGACCCCCAAACAATTTCTATTTTGGTTGGCGACCTCTCTCTTAGGTCAAGCTCCACCAATACTCTAACCACTCTCATATCCTCTTTTTCCTAGCACTTGTCCTCTAATGCAATAAAATAGTCTAAAGAACTCCCAATTCCTTCCAAAACTCTCTTGTTCCAAAGTTCCATTGGGAGGCCCAATAGAAAAACCCACATCTATTGTAGACGAGTGGGTTATTTCCATGTGTCAAACACCAATTTCCACCTTTTGAGTCATAAACTGGATGATCCCCATGGCCAGTATTTCTTGGGAATTATCTCTTCATCACTAGAGCTCTTCACTAGAAAGCAAATCCAACCACAAACTAATAGATGGAAGATCAAAGTATAACCTAGAATAGATCTCTAACCCTCATTCATCCATTTCTCTAGAGCATACCCTTTAATGATTTTTCCAATGAAATGCTTGATGAGTGCCCTCTTCATTGGACCTTCCACCTTTGTCAAAGTCACATCCAACATAACAACCATTTTCACTTTCTTTGGTTCAACCCTAACACATTTTCAAGATCTTTTCCTTTGATTTGCTATGGAATCCCCCCTTTCTCCTAAAGAGTCTTTGGCCCCACAACTCTTAATCTTCTTGTCACCCAATAGCACCTACATGCTCTACTCTAATACAAGATACCTTTCACTGCCTAAATCAAGGCTTAGACACACTTGCTTGTCACCTAAATGTGGGTTCACAACATGTACAAACCTATAACTCACTCTATCAAAAGAAGAATTAAGTGTTTTGGCACTCTCAAATTAAATTTTCACCTGGATATGACATGCCCTGAGAGTCATTTCCTTCCTTTTTTCCTCCGACCAAGATCCTTAAAGGATTTTTGCCATCCCACCCATTCATACTTGTTACATATCTTCCACCTGACAATCCTCTATCCAAAACCTAAACCATGTTAGCTAACACCATATTCTCGTTTGACACCTTTTGACTGTGCAATAAATCCATGAGCTCATGATGAGACCTACAAAAGACAAGACAATAGAAAACAATGCAACAATAAAATCACCAACTCTAAAGATTACATTACAATTGGCTTCAATATCTAGCCGGATGTTGCCTCTAACATTTTACTATTTTTTGAGTTCCTAGTAGACACAATTTGTTGCCTAATATCTTGGACACAATACTCTGCAACAAGAATTTGTTATTATCATTATTGAACATATTCTCTTTATAAATTTAATACCCCCCTGCCTTAATCACTAAACTAGATACAATTCCAAGTTTATCTCTAAACTTGACATACTTATCAGTACCAAGTAGTTTTCCCATTATGTCAACAATTTGCTCTATTGCAAGACAATAATAAAGACAAATGTCTTCATTATCAACCAATTGTTTGATGTAATGGTGGTGAACTTCAATATGCTTAGTTCTTGCATGATAAATTGGGTTCTTCAACACCTTGAGAACACTCTAATTATCGTGGAAAAGTGAGGTTGGTGATGTTTGGTCAAGTTGAATATCAACCAATATCCTTTATAACCACATTTTCTCACAAGTTGTACTTGCAACTACCTTGTATTTTGCTCTAGTGGAGGATAAGGAAACTATAGGTTGTAGTTTATTCTGCCATGAAATTACCCCTGAACCAAGAGTGAACACACAACTTATTGTTGACTTCCTTGTATCAACTAATCTGGCCCAATTAGAATCAGTATATCGTGTTAGCATGAAGTTGATAGATATTTGATATAGAATTTCAAAGTCAAGGGTCTCTTTAACGTATCAAAGAACTCGCTTTGAAACTTACCAATTTACCTCTTAAGGCTTGGACATGAATCGATAAAGACAACTTACTACAAAACATAGATCTGGTTGAGTAGTAGTAACATAAATCAAACTACCTACCAATTGTCAATACAATGACTCATTGATCGGTGGTGAGTCAGTGTAAGTTGAGAGTTGTATGCCAACTTCCATAGGTGTAGATGTAGGATTACATTCAATCATTCTTAATTTTTCTAAGAGAGCTATGGTGTTGAAAATCTCAATTCCCAACACCTAGATAAATTATTACCTTGTGATTTCCTTGTCAAAATTTAAATTACAACTCACATAATAAAATACACTGACTGGAAATAGTTAAATCAGTGAAAGCAAATTGGAAACCAAACTTCACACATGCACACAAAAATTATACTCTTCAGATCAACTTTTCATTAATAATGACTCCAACCTTACAAGGGCTCCCTTACTAGGAAAATGGGCCACTGAGGAAAAATACAAATACAACAAACCTGGCAACTTTGTCCCTCTGTTCGACCTGCCTAGATCTGCCTGTTGGACCCTTATATTTGTCTGTTGGTCCTTAGATCTACAATATTTACCTATTGGTACCTCAAATCTGTTATATCTGCCTAATGGTACCTCAGCTCTACTAGATCTTCCCACTAGTACCTCAAATTTTCACTAGATGTACCCAGATCTACACTAGATTTGTTCACTAGTACCTCATATCTACTAGAGATGTTCGTTGGAACCTTAGATTTGCTACATCTATCTGTCGATACCTCATATCTCCTAGATCCGCCCATTGGTACCTCAAATATGCATAAGATTTGTTTGTTGGTCCTTAGATCTGCAAGATCTAGTTACCGATAGCTCAGATCTACTGATACCAGCCAAAAATATGTCCTTCAATTTCTGGCTACTAGGTTTTCTCCTCTTGTTGCACCTTTGCACCTTCCTCATTTGGACTTGATCTCTAGATGAAATTCCTTCTTCACCTATTTGAATTCTTTCTTCACCTATCACGTGAATCACAGTCCTTCGTGACTCAAGCACTTGAGAAAAACTCCTTCTTTTCTCCTAATGGATGACTGAAGCACATGAACAAGATTCCTTCTTTGCTCCTAAATGAATGACTCAAGCACATGAGAAAAAATTCTTCTTTACTCCTATGTGCTCTCTTGTGTCTTTCTTCTTCATCTAGCCTTGCTTTTATAATCTTGAGTTATGATAGAATCAAACATAACCCTAATCTCCAAAGTCATTAACAGTTAAGATTAGATCCCACCTCACTTGAGTTCGATGGCTAAGATTCATTTAATTCACTAATGCTAATAACCTTAGCATTTCATTAAATTAAACTCACTTTAATTATAAAAGCGCTTTACTTTAATAATTCATTTAATTAAAGTAAATTACTAAGGTAGAAGGCTTTGGATGACTTCCACACGTATATACACTTAGACCTATGCAAAAGTACATGTTTGATGCTACAAACATCAACACTCTCTCTTAGTGAGGAAGGTACTTCTATAAGAGCCACCTAGAATTAGTTGTCCCTTCGGTCCTGACATAATGTCCCACACATCATTCTGCACCATGGCATCCTGATATACCTGTTGGTTTGTTGCTTCTTCAATGAAATTACTCATTAGTTCCATAAAGTTTGGAAACTTCTTTGGAGGCTTGCTCTCCCTGAGTGTGCTCCTAGGAGCCTCAACATGTTGTTGAGCATCCTTCATAGCCCTCGCAAAATCGATGATGGATCGATTATTTCTCTCCACAACCCCATTATGTTGAGGGTTGTACGAGACTGTCAACTCCATATTGGTCTCTGCCTCTTTGAAAAATTCCTTGAATTCATTGGAGGTGTACTCTCCCCCATTATACGACCTCAAGGCCTTGTTCCTCTTCCCTATTTGGTTCTCCACCTGGGCCTTGAACTCCCAAAGCCAACTGAAGATCTCATCCTTGGTCTTCACAAAGAAGATCTAGGTTTTCCTGGAAAAGTCATCATCCCATGACAAAAATTTAGACACTCCATCCAACCTGTCTTCTAAACCTGAGACTTGTTGATGCGATCTTCGAGATCTAAACTGCCCAAAAAAATATGCCTTGTCCTTCAAGCATAATAAACTGAAGAATTTGTGCTTAGTCCTTCAAGTACCCATGAAACCCTTAATATTGGGGTTTCAAATATGTGGAAAATCGTCTTCCCCTTTAGAGTCCCAACCGGAGCTCTGATACCATGTTGAGAATCTCAATTCCCAACACCTAGATAAATTATTACCTTGGGATTTCCTTATTAAAATTTAAATTACAGCTCATAGAATAAAATATACTGACTGGAAATAATTAAATCAACATAAGCAAATTGGAAACAAAACTTCACATATGCACACATAAATTCTTCCCTCCAAATTAAATTTTCATTAACAATGACTCCAAGCTTATAAAGGCTCCCTTATTGGGAAAATGGCTCATTGAGTAAAAATAAAAATACAGTAGACCTGACAACTCTGGCACTGAAGAAACCCTCTGCTCGACCTGCCCAAATATGCCTGTTGGTCCTCATATCTGCAATATCTTCTTGTTTGTACCTCAGATATGCTAGATCTGCCTACTAATACCTTATATCTACTAGATCTTCCCACTGGTATCTCAGATCTACACTAGATCTTCCCATTAGTACCTCATATATGCACTATATCTTTCCACTTGTACCTCAAATCTGCTAGTGTTAAGTATCGAATACTGAATACATAAATACCGCAATAGATCCACAAAGAAATATAGAAGAAACCACACTTTATTATTATCAAACCCTTGGGGTAGGACAACACCATACAATGAATCCTATTATGGAAGAGATCCTCTCCTGTTCACTTTCCTCTTCGAGGGGGAAACCTCCTAACGAGCTACATGCTCCAAATACAATACTTCACAACTTGTCTCATTACATTGCTTGAACTCCTTTATATAGTGCTACCAACCACCAAGAACATTTTAGAGGAGGAATCTTCTAATAAGTCTTCTTACATTTATTATGTTTATACTAATATAAATACCATAGTGGGCCTTATTTAATAATATAGTGGATCTATTCCACCTTACATTGAATGAACTCCACTATTATCATTATGGGCCTTCCCGCCCCCCTACTACCTCTCTAGCTACACTTCATTCCATCCCCCTTATGAAAGCATTGTCCTCAAAGCTTGTTATGAGGGTGTACAACCATATACATGGGTCCCATGGATAAGTGTGGACCATAGTGCTACAGTAGACTAGAGAACGAGGGTGCCAAGTACAAATGAAAGCCACCATGCTGAAGTAGTCTAACCACCATGGTAAATCGGGGTCCCATGTCCAAGTGCTCATGTGAACTCCACACGGAAGATATTGGAACCCAATAACCAATTGAAAATGATGCTCTAAAGACTAACACGTGTCATGTGGATCCAAATAAGAAGATCCATCCACATAGTGGGAAAGGGAAGAAGTTCAATCTGGAAGGAAAAATGCAAGCTGGACACTGGTAGTCATAACTAGCACTGAATTTTTCACATTGATGTTCTCTAAACAAGGTCGAGTAGAGTCATCATATAAAGGATGAAAATAATTATTATTCCAAAAATGACAATTGTCCCTATACCAATCATCACAATCAGCCTCAAAATCATACCAAACATATGCTTCTTGATTGTATTCATCCCTGATGACCTACATAATATACCTTTTTTTCCTTGCAAGTTTGGACTCTTGAATATATTTCTCCTGAAGATATTGCATGCCAACTTTGGACTCTTGAATTGTTGTCTTAATAGATTCCATGAGTCAAGAGCGAATATCCATTGGAAATATGACATATCATATAGAAAAACAAATCTCTTAAAATGATTTATCCAATCACACTAATTTGGTAGCAATTTGAGCACCCTGTGAAAAATTATGAACTTTGTAGTCTCATCGTCGTTACGAAAAACTTGCCAAAATGGTTGATTTTAAATCAACAATATCTTCACTTATGAAACTCCGATTCAGACGATTTGTTTTTTGAATTTGGGTGAAATTGTGAGAGTAACTTAGATTTGTAATTTGTTTTGGAAAATTTGGCCCCATGTGCTAAAGAAATCAGAAAAATCGCGCGGTCATCCATGGAAAACCTTGAAAAATTACAGATTTTAGAATATTCATAACTTTACGTCCCAGACTCCGTTTCAGACGATTTTTTTTTTTAAATTTGTTGCTTTTTCGAGAAAAACTCTGATATACAACTAGTTTCTACAAATTATTTATATAAATTGTTTGGAATGTCGTGTCCCTGATTTTCTTCTCTAGAAAATCTACCAAAAAAAAAAAAAACAATTTCCCACAAATCCTATCAAGGAATGTGACCTAACACCAATTGTTAAGTACCTAATTGGATCTAAAATTATACTTAAGAAATAATCCTTAATCTCAACAAGAATACACCAAAACATTCACCAAATATCCAACTCAAGAAATAGTCAAAAGCCTTGAGGTAGGGTAACACCATATATTAATCTTTAAAGAAAGATAACACTCCTCAAGCAATCCTTGCTTGTTACAATCACAAAATACTTCACTACGATTCCATACATTTCTTACACTTCTTTATATAACATTCTCTCTATGTCCTAGGAACATTCTAGAGAARGAATATTCTAGTAGGTAGAACCTTCTAGAAAACCTTCTCACATTACATTGAATGACATTTAATAATRTAGTRGACCTAGTCCACCTTACATTGAATGGCCTCCACCAATAATACATAAGCACATTCCCATTGGGTACCTCCCTAGGTACCTCACATTACATTGAATGGCCTTTAATAATATAGTGGACCTAGTCCACCTTACATTGAATGGCCTCCACAAATAATACATAACTACATTTTCATTGGGTACTTCCCTAGGTACCTCATATTACCTCCCTAGGTATACTACATTATACCTAGTTACCCCATATTCTTCCTATGAAGAAGAATTGATGTATTTGGAGCATGTAGCTCATTAGGAGGTTCCCCCCTCGAAGAGACAAGTGAATAGAAGAGGATCCCTTCCATAATAGGATCCATTGTATGGTGTTTCCTTACCCTAAGGGTTTGATAATAATAAAGTGTGGGTTCTTCTATATTGCTCTATGGATCTATTATGGTATTTATGTATTCAATATTTGGTACTTACCAATTGGTATCAGAGCACTTTCCTTGGCCAAAGAAGGGAATATATTTTTTGTTCTTTTTACAGATTTTTTAAAAAGAAAAAAGGGGGTGGCGCACTTCAGACTCAATTCTGAAACTTTTTGCTCTGAACTTGTAGAAACAAATTGCATATTTGAATTCCTCTCGGAAAAA
The DNA here is from genome assembly GCA_032191745.1 of Picea mariana. Taxonomy (NCBI): domain Eukaryota; kingdom Viridiplantae; phylum Streptophyta; class Pinopsida; order Pinales; family Pinaceae; genus Picea; species Picea mariana. The sequence goes on along the minus strand of JASDQU010504926.1, from coordinate 68,033 downwards.
TGCCCAATTTCAAAAAACAAATCGGTTGAAATGGAGTTCGAGAAGTAAAGTTATTAACATTTTAAATTCGACAGTTTCTTAGAGTTTTTTCGGAAAAGCCACACGATTTGCACAATAAGTTATTTTTAAGCTTTAGTTTTTGTTGAAGATTTATTCCAAGCAAGATGTATTTTACTGGAAAAGATGATGGCCCTAGTATTGAAGAATATATACAACATCAAAAGTCATTATGGAAAGAGCAGTGAAAAATTTGTCTACACTATAGTTTCTAAGAAGATGTTTGTATATGATGGAACTCATTTAATTATAATGATTTGATGGCACTTTCTGATGAAGCATATGTAAAATTAATTTTAGACAAGTGGTATGATACAAAGTGTAAGAATGAAGAGAGCACCAAGAGTTTATTTTCATGTGACAACTCTAAATTACAGGTTCATGGTTGTATTCATAAGAAGAAGGTTATTGTTTCTATTAACGCTAGTTGCATGCATAATTTTATCATGTTTAGTTGGTTAATACACTGCAGGTTCCTGCAAAGAATATTCAAAGCACACAGGTTGAGGGTGAAAATGTTCAATTTTTTAAAGATTTGAAGTTTGGTATGGATAAATATGTGTTGCATTCAAATTTTTATGCTATAGGTATGGATGAGGTGGATATTGTTTTGGGATATCCTTGGATGGTCACAATTGGTACAGTTAATATTAATGTGGAACGAAAGTTTTTGAAACTTTGGTACAAGAAAAAGAAAGTTACATTGTAGGATTTGTCTCTTAGTAAGAAAGAAGGGTCCACGGGGGAAAGCAAAGAAGTTATTGCAGAGTTTGAAATTGAACCAGAGGCAAAATTTACAGGATTAGATGATGCAAAGCCACATGAAGGACACAATAAAGAAGCCAAGAAAATTGTTGAATCAAAGGAACACCATGTTGTGGAATTGAAGAAAAAAGCACCAATTCCTACAGTTGTTGTATAACGCCATCCACACCATATAGAGAAACAACATTCATCAAGGAAAGGGCGTGAGAATCGACACACTTATGAACCAATATGGAACCAAAAAGAAAATCAATCAAGAGGTGCAGGGATGCCTACCAACACTACAAGAAGACATCAGGCTAGAGAAACAATCCCATGGAAACACAAGCATGATGAGGATCAAGATCAGGGTGGAAATACAACAATTGGACATTATGTTTGTCTTCCATTAGGATGGATGGATGGTCATACTTGGTACCAATTGGCTACATTGCTTAGTTGATCATATTGTGTGGTTTCTTCTCGTGTTTCAAGGACAAAACATGTGAAAGGGGATGGAATGTAGTATACCTCAGAAGGTAATATGGGGTGCCTAGGGAGGTACCCAATGGGAATGTGGTTATGTATTATTAGTGGAGGTCATTCAATATAAGGTGGACTAGGTCCACTATATTATTAAATGTCATTCAATGTAATGTTAGAAGTCTTTCTAGAAGGTTCTACCAACTTTCTAGAAGGTTATACCTACTAGAATATTCCTTCTCTAGAATGTTTCTAGGAGATAGAGAGAATGTTATATAAAGAAGTGTAAGCAATGTATGGAAGCATAGTGAAGTATATTGTGATTGTAACACACAAGGATTTCTCGAGGAGTGTTCTCCTTCTTTAAGGATTAATATATGGTGTTACCCTACCTCAAGGGTTTTGACTATTTCTCGAGTTGGATATTTGGTGAATGTTTTGGTGTATTCTTGTTGAGATTAAAGGTTGTTTCTAAAGTATATATACAGATCTATTCAGGTACTTAACAACTAAATCTGTCCATTGGTACCTCAAATATGCTAGATCTATCTGTTGGTACCTTAGATCTGTTAGATATGCATGTTGTTACCTTATATTTGCATTAGATTTGTCTGTTGCTCCTCAAATTTACAATATTTGCTCGGTTGATCCAGGAGGATCTTGTGACCAAAAAATTGATGTCCTCAAATGTTGATGAAAAGGTCTCCATGTCAAAGAGCTCAACCAAATATTTCCAACACAACTTGAACATGCTCAGACATACATCCTATGAGAAAGTTATCGTGTTATGAAATTTTGGAAAAACAAACAAAAAGGTTGATATGGATGACACGCGACATCACTAGAGACTGACACGTGGTAGTATTGTTGTGACACATGGCAGTTTGAACATGACACATGACAGTACGACCTAACATGTGGTAGTACAGATGTTGATGTGGCCTACTGACTAGCAGTACGAATGTTGACGTGGCCTACTAACTGGACCATACATATGCTGACTTGGTCTGCTGACTGGACTGTATGGACACTGACATGGCCTACTAACTGGAGTGTATGGATGTTGACATGGCATGATGATTGGGTTGTATAGATAGTTGATGTGGCAGGTTGACCAGTCGGTACGAACGTTGACATGACATGATAACTGGGTGGTACAGACATTAACGTGGTAGACGATTGAGTGGTACAAACATTGATGTGGATGGCTTATTAGGTGGTATGGCCACTGGCATGGTAGTTGAATGGGTGGTACAGATGCTGATGTGGCAAACTGATGCAACAGGATGACTAGGCATACAGAGGTTGACTTGGCACTGGCTTAGCACTGACATGTTGGGTTGACAGTGTAGGGTACGTGCTACCATGTGGGCCAATGGGAAGATACCACATGATAGCCTCAATTCACTCAAAAGGGCCTTATCAATTCCAGAACGATCGACGGGAGGATCGAACCCCCGACCTTGTCGGACCAAACCCAACAACTTACCGTTGGGCTATGAGGAGGGCTTGTTATGGATAATCACAAAGTTGTATTTCAAGTAATGATATTATAAATATAAGACAAAGGGGGAGATCCGTCAGCTTGACCCCACGACCTCCTCCCAAATAACCGTTGCGCTAAACATTTGTGCCTTGTTATGGCACCCAAATATATTTTATTTATTATTGAAATATTGTATAGCCCATAAAATTTGACTGGCTGGGATTTGACCATGCAACCTATTTCATTATAATCATACGATTTACCATGGGGCCAAGGTATGCAGCTTGTAAAGGATTTGGACCAAATTAAATTTAAAGTTTTGTGTTTTGCTATGAAAAGGGAGAAATAAACAAATTTAATCCCTTTTTAGTGTAGGAAGCGAAGGGAAAGTTGTTCCCAAGCATGTTGTAGCCTTCCTAAAAAGGCCAAAGACAGGTTTTGAGTAGGTTGGATACCATTTGATGTAATTAAGCATTTTGACATCATTAATGGAGCAATCATTCATTGGAAGCAGACCTAGAGACATACCCTAGGAGGGGTGAACTTCGTTATCAACTTGTGTTGTTTGCCTATGTTATTGCTCTTTATTTATTCAATTTAGCATTTATTTATGCGTGTTTTAAAAATGTGAGCTAAATTTAATTCACATTTATAATTTGCAATCAAGTTAGTGGATTTTCAAATCATTGGTGGTACCTTAAATCTGTTAGATTTGCTTGTTGATACCATGCAAAAATTTGTCCTTCAATTTCCGACTGGTGGGTTTTCTCCTCTTGTTTCTCCTTTGCACCTTCCTCCTTTGGACTTGATCTCTAGATGAAAGTCCTTCTTCACCTATGTGATATCCCCTTGAATCACAGTCCTTTGTGACTCAAGTACTTGAGAAAATGTCCTTGTTTTCTTCTAAGTGGATGACTCAAGCACATGAGCAAAAGTCCTTCTTTACTCTTATGTTCTCTCTTGTGTCTTTCTCCTTCACCTAGTCTTGTTTTTATAATATGGAGTTATGACTTAATCAAACATAAACCTAATATCCGAAGTGATTAGCAATTGAGATTAGATCTCACCTCACTCGAGATCAATGGGTAAGGTTAATTTAATTCACTAATGATAATAACCTTAACATTTAATTAAATTAAACTCACTTTAATTATAAAAGCACTTTACTTTAATAATTCCTTTAATTAAAGTAAATTAATAAGGTAGAGGGATTTGGACGACTTCCACACATCTAGACACTTAGACCTGTGTAGAAGTACTTGTCTGATACTACAAACATAAAAATATGACATACTTGACTTGTGATACAAAGATAATATGATCAGATTGCCAAAATTCTACACCTAAACAATAATGAAGTAGGCCTTAATCAATCATTTAGAAAACAATACATATATTATATTTCACATGTTGAATCATGTCGACTTTGCTTCCGGTGATGGCAAGATCAATGAAATAGCCTAATTAGGATTACTATGTCATCACCACTACTTTTTATATAGAGAGTGGGTTCATAGTATCTTTTTTTTTTTCTTTTTTCGTGAATCCATAATCTCTAAGATATTGATCAATTTTGAAAATACTAGGCTCATGGAGTCTATTTGAGCCCATACAAGGAATTTACCAACCAAAAAACTAGATGTTTCTTTCCAAGAACTTGAAACCCTTGTGGTTGCTCCATGTAAATGTCCTCTTTCATGTCTTCATTCAAGAAGGCACTTTTAACATTCATCAGATATACCTTCCATAAAAAATGAGCAACAATCGAGATANATATTTCACATGTTGAATCATGTCGACTTTGCTTCCGGTGATGGAAAGATCAATGAAATAGCCTAATTAGGATTACTATGTCATCACCACTACTTTTGATATAGAGAGTGGGTTCATAGTATCTTTTTCTTTTTCTTTTTTCGTGAATCCATAATCTCTAAGATATTGATCAATTTTGAAAATACTAGGCTCATGGAGTCTATTTGAGCCCATACAAAGAATTTACCAACCAAAAAACTAGATGTTTCTTTCCAAGAACTTGAAACCCTTGTGGTTGCTCCATGTAAATGTCCTCTTTCATGTCTTCATTCAAGAAGGCACTTTTAACATTCATCAGATATACCTTCCATAAAAAATGAGCAACAATTGAGATAACCAACTGAAAGGTTACCATCATTATAGTTGAGGAAATTTTTTCTTCACACACGACTACTTCCTCTTGTGCATATCCTTTGGTGACAACATAAGCTTTGCATTTATCTAAAGAACCATATGATTTATACTTGACTTTAAAAGTTCATTTACAAATAATGGATTTCTTTCGTCAAGTTAATGTTGATAGTACCGAAGTCACATTTTTCATCAATCCATTGTATTGAACATTCATTGAAGCTTCTCATTTAGGTTTTCCTTTGGATTCTTGAAATGTGCTTGATTCAAATACTAGCAAAATATTAGAAGTCAAAGAAAAAGTTACATTCTCACCACATTGCACAATCCTTTTTTCTAATTGTATAGATCGACCTTCCATTTTCTTGGTCAATTTATCGTCCCGAACATCATACAATGTGTTATTGTACCACTTTGGTATTCTGTGTTGGCCTTCCTGATTTATCTACGAAGGATGATAATCCTTCTCTTCTTCACTAAATCCCTCCCTAGAACTTGACTCCACTAATTCTTCCAACTCCGAGCCTTATCTGATTTCAACACCAGATCTTGTTCCTGAATTAGTGACAATTTCCCATACACTACTATTCATAGATGTACCATTATCAAAGAAGAATGTTATTTTCTCATCTACAACAACATCTATATCAATCATTATTTTTTTTGTAGAGACATATAGTAGTCGATATGCTTTAGACTGCTCATTATAGGCAACAAACATGTATACCTTGTTTTTTGCATCTAAGCTAGTTCTCTTTTCCCTGGGAATATGTGCAAAAGAAATACAATCGAAAACATGAAAATTACTTACATAAGGTTTTCTACTTAACCATGATTCCTTGGGAGTGATATTCTGAAAATCTTTACAAGTACTTTTGTTAAGGATTTAAAATGTAGTATTTATTGCTTCTGCCGAATACCGATTTGGTACATTGTGATTGTGCACCATGCACCTTACCATCTTCATAATTGTCATATTCGTCCTTTCCACAACTCCATTTTGTTGTGGGCTGTATGGAGTGGTATATTGCTTATGTATACCTTTCCATTTGCAAAATTCCTCGAACTACGTTGAAACAAACTCACCTCCATTATCACATCTTAGAGCTTTGACTTGATTTTCCTATTTATTTCTCTAACAAAGCTTTCCATGCTACAAAATTTGAAAAACAATCTAACTTTTTATTCATAAAGTAAACCCACATTTTCCTTAAGAATTCATCAACAAGTAGCAGTAAATACTTTGGTCTAGACATTGTGGGTGTCTTCAATGGACCATGCAAATCATCATGTACTAGGTGCAAAACTCCTTTGGCTCGCCATGCCTTATCAATTTCAAATGATTGTCAATGTTGTTTTCCCAACTAACATCTTGTACATACAATTCAACATTCCTAAATGGATGGAATACCATCCACCATATTGGTCTTACTAAGTATAGATACACATTGATAACTTAGATGTCCATGCCTTTCATGCCAAAGTACATTGGTATTCTCTATTGTAACTAGTGCATATGTTTTTGTTGTCGTTAGATCAACAAGTTTGTACAACCTTGTGGTGTCCCCCACAATAACCCACTAAAATTCTCTACCTTAGAGGATTTCAATGGGTACCTACCTATCAAAATTTAAGCAAGGAATCTGCCACTACTAACTTGACTAGATATTGATGCATGAAACTATTATTCTATATGTAATCTCGAGGGGGAATCTAAGACAGTTTGGTTGGTAAAAATTTCTTCAAACTTCATTACTCATCTACTCCTGGTCCATTCACTAATTGAACCGTAAGCCCAATTCAAAAAATCCCTTTGGGATTATGCACATACTCTCTAGCCATGTGACCATTGCCCAAGGGTTGTTAGGTCATCCTTGTCAGACTTTTCCCTATCAGGTTATCCATATGACAAAGCATTGCATCTAGAAAATATGTTTTCTCCCGATCACATCTCTCCAACGCCTTTTTAGATACATAAGCTATCTATATTATCATGAAGATTTTACCTCATACTTACATGTCGAAAGATGATTAGCCCAAAGGAATCTCATGAAATGATTACAACCAAGCATACAATGGTGGGTCCCTTACCAGATTMTTTATTCCATTTAATAAATAATAGACCCTTTTTCTATGTATTATACACTTTGATAKCCCTTCTTTTATTGATGCACACTTTTCGAGGGACACCTTTCTATCGTCGAAACATACAATGACTTTTTACCCTTGCATCYTTCGAGGGATCCTTCCCGACAAATTTGTTCCGACAGTATGGTYAGGAGCTCACCTTTTTGGAACAAATGTTAAGCGTCACCTTTGCATCTTTTGACACCTCTCTTTTGATAGGCCCTTCCAAAAATACTGTCGAAACACATCTCTCGWGGTTACCTCTTCAACACAACTTCCTCTTGTCTGACGACTCATTCTGATGGGTAAAATTGAATATTATAAATGAAAGTGTTAAACGGTAAAGGTTATACATGTTGGACCCAATATTATGGGGTTGGAATTGATGAMAAAGAGGACCAATATGGTCAATGTTGGGCATAGAGTTGGTATTGGAATTGATACAAAAAGAATCAAGTAGATGTCAATAAGTCTGGTATAAAAGTCTTAGCAAGAAAAGTCTAACAATTGTCTCAACCAATTAAACCCTAAGTCGAGTCAAAAAAATTAAATGGGTCAAGTTGATTATCTAAATGAAAGGATAAAGGATCAAAGTCGAGTGTTTCAATAAAATGTTGTAGATATCGAGAAGTTTGGTATAAACATCTCATCAAGAAGTTGAAGTTGAAGAAGTTGAAAAAGTTGAAAGTCGAAGTCAAAGAAATTGGGGGTCGAAATCGAAGGTCGAAATCAAAGAGGTTGAAGAAGTTGAAGGTCGAAGTTGGATAAGTAGAAGAAGTCGAAGTTTGAAGATGGATAAGTAGAAGAAGTCAAAATCGAAGAATTTGAAGATCGAAGCCAAAGTCGAAGTCAAATTACACTAGTCAATTTTCTTCTATGTTGAGTGGGTTTGAATAGAAGTGAAGTAAATTTCGCCAAAGGTCGAAGTCGAAAAATTGAGTTAGGAAATTCAAGTTGGCCAAATCAATTTGGGACAACCAAAGTCGAATCTCTCAAGTTAGTTTTCTTCTTAGTCGAGTCGGTCCAAGAAAGAAGTAACCTAAAGGTTCAAGTCGAAGCAAACATAAATTGGAAAATACAAGTTGGGTCGAGGCTGAAGCAAGTTGAGTGGACCAGAATCGAAATACTCAAGTTGAAATTTCTCCTAGTTAATTCAACCAAAAAGATGTTTGTCGGTCGATTGAGGAAGCAAATATGAAAAAGGTTGAAGACCAAGTCAAATCTTTAGTGACTAGCAATTGAGAGGGAACTGATTTTAATATCCACCATCAACTAAAATGTTTACAAGTTGAGTTTAAATAGTCACCAACAAAGGAGATATGTGGAGGTCTATTAATTAGACATTCATGAAAAGGTAAAATTTATTGAAGTCGATCTGGCATCTGACGATGAAAGGAAAACCTAAGCAAGTTTCTTTCAAAGAACCACTTGTACCCGCCACCTTGCACATGTTATGGGGAAATTTCTTGCACACCAGCTAATTGGGCATGTTCTACACAAAACCCATGTCGTAGAATGGTAAAATTCGTTTCCAGCACTCCAAAATATTTGTATGAAATTAATGTCTAATTTTGTGTATGAAAATCAATTAATGAAATCACCATTTGTGTTAATTAAATGAAGGGGTGCACTGTTTCATTACTAAAAGACACAATGATTCAACCTTATACCTTTTGGGAAGTATATAAGAAGACAAACAAGGTGAAAGGAAATCATCTGTGTGGTCTACATCATAAGATTAGAAACAAGTGCAGATTCCAAGGAAGAAAGTCGAAGATACTTATGAAGTGAGGGTGGAGCAAGGAAGGATTAATGTCCTTTACTGATTAAAGTTTGAATATAGGAAGTTGGTGCTTCCTAGGGTTGGTTCCCTAAACAAGGGAATTGGTGCTTCCTAGGGTTGGTGCTCTAAAACAAGGGAGTTGGTGCTCTAAAACAAGAGAGTTAGTGCTTCCTAGGGTTGAAGCCTTGAACAAGGATATTGGTGTCTCCCAATCATTATTGTAACTCGTATTATTCTATTGATTTTATATTCAAGTTTACTGTTGTTGATCAATTGTTGTTAATAAGTTAAAATTATTAAAAGTTTAAATAATTAATCAATACTGATTCACCCCCCTCAGCATTGACCAAGTTTCCAATAATACATGTTAATACACAAGAGTAAATACGTTATATCCATTCCTTTCACATGCTTCTCGAGGTATAATCGAATATTCCTAAATGAATCATTGTCACAAGATCTTAAGACCTTCAAACACTTTGATAGAACCCTTCCAATGAGTCCTTCTGACAACTGCATTGTTGGAAATACTATTTGCACCAACACTTGATCCCATCCCTTCGACAACATTCTTATGATAATAAATATAAATCTCCCCCGAAAGAATTAATGGTGATGTACAAATATGCCCCAACATGAGCTGGAACCCATTAAACATTAATTACAAAGGGTTTGGAGGGAAAAGGTAAAGGATAAAAACTTTGTTTAACCCTAATTAGTATATTGTTTGCCTTCGAGAAATCTGTAAGAAGTGTATGTTCTCATACTGTGGTAGCAAACGAACTCAAAATACCTCCAAAATCCCACAGTAATCGGTATGTGTATTGTATGATTTGAATTATATGTTATTGGTAATTAATTATATGGTAAATTGACTCTAATAATGTGTGTAACTGTAACCTAAAGAAAACAAAATGTCTCGGGCACAAACGAGGAAGGCAAATAATCCATCAGCTACTGTAATTGCCCCTATTAGTAGTCCAAACTCAGTTCTGATCACATACACTAGTTTCTTTAATGGGAGAGAACATTGTCTGAGGTATGATGAAATTTACCACATCTTCCACACCAAATACTTCCCACTCGAAGATGAAGAAATTGAAGCATACCACAATATCAGAAAGAGTGACATCCATACTATTGAAACTCACCCTATGTTGTTCCCGTACAATAACGTTGCACAATGGTGTTTTACATACCTTGAAAAAGACATGGCCACCATAGCCAATGAATCTAAAGTCTCAATTGCTTCTCTAAGCCCCTAAGACATTAGAATCAGATATCAAACCTCAGTGCCTACAATGTCATTGAACGAGTCATTTATGGAGAAGTTTAGGGTAGAAAATGAAGATTTCAAAGAATTAATGGAAGATTGGTACAATGATGAGATGAGACATGTCAAGAAATGGGAGAGGTTTATCCCAACTCAATACCTAAAAGAACCATACAAGCTATTGAACACCATGATTTGCATCTTGTATGGTGAGGAAATAAGGACACATTTTCAAATGGAATGGTTTCCAATGGCTTACATAATTGTGAAGACAAGACAAGTGTTTAATTGGGCAAATATCCTAGAATTTATCATATTCATCAGAGCTCAAGAAGCATGAGGTATGAAAAAACCTAGCTTTTATATGTCAACTTACCTCATTGATGCAATTTGATTTTCCATTCATTTCCTTACTTTTGGATGGAGTTGGACTCCGAGTAAGCCCCCAATTCACATTTATTGGTCAAAATTGTGGGATGTAAATTACAAGGAACACATTTACAACATACGTGATTATTTCTTAGCCCCTTTATACAAGGTAATTTTTGGAGTTTTTCCACACAGGATATCACATGGGGCCATAGCAACCCTGAAAGAAACTGGAGATTGGTATGTAAAGAAGTATTACACTTATATCAGGGTTTATGGAAGTTTTGGGCCACCACACCTCTTACCCAAATATGTGCCTAATAAATTTTTATCCCAAGAAGTTTTCTACCAAACAGTAGGGCAAGGGATCACAACATACCTATCAACAAACAACTAGAAACATTGGCACAATTTCCCACTACGCATAGGAAGATATACATTGTCTAATAAGCCCCATGTTGAGAAGGAAAACGAATCCCTACAGGAGATATGCTTATGCAGAGGGAAACTAAAAGGGCATGATCCCCATAATACAATAATTGATCATATCAAATTAATCAAGTTTACCCATCCAATCATCCATGAAATAAACTTTGTTGAAGACCTCTTCAAAGGAGCTTTCCTGTTTGAAGAAGTACAATAGAGGCTTCAAGATGAAAAAGCTAGAGAAAAGATTCAAAAAGAAGAAGAAAGGAACACAACAAAGGAGCAATTTAAATTGATACTAGAAAAGGAAAGAGAAAAGATGGAAGCAAAGGGAAGGAAAGAAGCACAAAAAGATGAAGACATAGCAAATAAAGCTATGGAAGCAGAAGATATATTCCAACAGAAGAAGAAAGCAGAGCTAGAAATGAAGACAAGGGAAGAGGAACACCAAGCACGATGAGAAGAAGAAAAAGGATGAATCCCTTAAGAAAGACGCTAAAGAAAAGAAAAGGAATGCTAAAAATGAAGCCAAGGAAAAATAGGTTGTAGAGATAGAAAGGAAGAAAAGGGAGTAAGCAGAGAAGTAAAGACTAGTTGCTGAAGCGGAAGAGAGGAGAAAGAAAGAAGAGGAGGAAAAATAAAAGGCACATGAAGCCAAGGAAAGGAAGAAAGCAGATGAAGAATCATAATATGAAAATAATAAAAACCAGGATGAGTTCAATAGAGTTGCAACAAACCCTTGTACAAGTATAGTTAATATCCCTATTCAAGAATGAACTCCTTTAATGGCCATCCCATGAATTTTTTCCTATTCATCTCATGTACTAGAATTAGACAATGTCGTAATGGTTGTAGGTGAGTATTATTACAACAATAAGACCATGGTAATTGAGAGAAGATCAAACAAGATAAAATGGGGAGAATATGCCCTTAGTCAAGAATCTTCCAAGAGAAATATTAAATGGAAGGCAAGCCCATACCCTAAGGAAAATGCAATGGAGAATGCTTTATCCCTTAATGCATTTGCAGGTGCAAATGCAATGTCAATGTATGAGTTAGGTGAGACATTGGATATATCCAGGACTAGGATAGTTGAGCTTGAAGGAGCTCTAAACACCATAAAATATAGTGTAGCTGATGAATTCAATAAAAAGGCTAACACTGTAGAACAACTGGACAAAGAGGAAATGTAGAAAGACTTACAACTTCAAAAGGATAAGTAAAATGCAAAGTTCGAGAAAAGAGCTAGTATAAGTCATAGATTACATAGAGAAGAATTGGAAGCTCTTAAGATGACCCACTCACAAGAAATAGAACAATTGAAGACGAATTATGCACATGAAATGACAAGCTTGCAGGCAAAATGCCTGGAAGTAAGCAAATACAATGAAAAGTTGGAGCACAGAATCCTAAAATTGGAGCAAGATAATCAGGTCCTTGAAAATACCATAGAAGAAAACCAACAAGGAACCCTCACCCTGAAAACTATTAAGGAAGAAGCCTAAGTTGCCAATGAGGAACTCATGATTGTATAGAAAGAATGTTTTTTTATATTGAATGAAATTCAAAACAACAGAGAAGACCAGATCAGGTTGAATGATTAGTTAGAAGACATAAGGAGCAAATATCAAAGGGCTCGAAATGCCTTTGACAGAATTGTAGATTGGCAAAGTGTGCATGATAAACCACCTAATACATTGTTAGTGTACATAGCTAGACAAAAGATTAAAGACTAGGTCCTCTTTGATAAATAGAAGCCCCTCCTGAATGATAATAAGAGCACCCAGAAAGCTGTCAGAAAAGGTATGAAAAATATTATGGAATGCCTCCGATAGCTTACTTGAAGAGTTTGGAATGGATGTGATGGCAGACCTTAAAGAGGAACCTCCAACTGCATTAAAAATAGAAAACATAGAGTCTAGAAGAGATAACGACCAACAAACTATTAAAAAAATCACTGAAGTAAATAAAGAATTCTTGAAAGAACAACTCATGAAGCCAACCACATTGATCACACTAGTCAGTGACTTCATTAAAAAGACAAAGTAGAGTCTAAAGATGGAGCTAACAACCAAGATTTGTGACAATGAAATATATTTGGAAAAGATGCAGTTGAGCAGAGTATATGTGGTCCTGAAGGACTAAAAGCTATGGAAGGAACATAGAGACAACATGCAGCTCTCAAAGACTTCATGATCATTGTATTTTGTAGTAGATTCTCTTTGTTTTAATCATATGCAATTTGTAGAGTCCTAATCCAGAAAATGAAACGAAATATTGTAACTGTCATCTAACATGATGACAATTACATAATGTGAACAACCTTTAGTGTTTTATAAAATAAAGTGTTGCGAAGTGAAGATGACTTTTTCCCTTTCTAAATGAGAGATGGTACTATTACTTCTTAGGGAATTAAAAGCAATAGGTGTTATGTGAATTTGTGACTTTGGTAGATGTACATGATACTTTTCTTTGTGCATTTGTCTTCTGCTTGGGTGACATAGAATTTTGTTGTATGAACTATTTCTTCACTCTAGTCTAGATACTCATGTTGTCATATGTTTCCTTATGAGTATAGAAATACTGTTATGAATGCATTCTACAACAAATTGTTAATGTATATGTAGCATTATTATTATCACCTACCATTCACACACATGAATAATTTATGGTTCTAGTGGTATTATCTTTCACAATACTCGCACAATTAGTTTGCTCTTGATCAGGATATAATTAGATTAGCATAGTGTTAGATAGTTCTAATTTAGTATTTATTTCAGATTTTAATTCATCTGATAACATTTTGTTCTCAGATTCATATTTAGAAAATCTTTTGAGTGGCAACCAGGCCCACATACTAGTAAKAAATGCTACACCAAATGAGAGTAGGTATAATTGGGACATGCCATTGGGCGTTCTCCCTTACCTATTTGACAGGAAATATGAACCTGTCAACAAAGCCTTTCTCACCTGCCAACAAMAATCTCCTTGTTATCGTGAAGAGGAAACAATACATTTGTTTCCTTGAAAGTTCACACAAAGATTAGGATTTTTGGTTATCTCACTAATAGATGGAAGATTTTTGTTCATGTCAAGAACATATATAACATTCTTGAAGGTATAACTTAAAGTATTACTCATTGTGGCACAAACATCCCCATATCCTCTAATATAGTAAGTCCTATCATCACTTAAAGAAACAAATTCACAATGTCTCTTATCTTCAATGAAATTTACATATGGATCCTTGTGAAATGTGTAATGGCGAGATGCACCTGAATCGAAATACCAAGTTGTAGATTTTGTTGATTGATTTTGTGATGCCAAAAATTCATGATATATTCAATAATATTGAGAGGGGGGGTGAATCAATATTGTGCATTTTTTACCATTTTTAACCACAATATGTAAACAATAAGTTATCAATAATTTATCACTTATGATTGCATTCAAGATATGATAAACATATAACCATAGATACACAGTACGCAAGAATTTTACGTGGAAACCCAAATGGGAGAAAACCACAAAACACTTTTTAATGTATTAGAAGATTACATCCACTGGAAGCACCAACTTCCAAAATTCTCCAGCACCAACTAGAAGAAGGCACCGACCTCCTGGTTTACACGCTCCAACCTGAAGGAAGCTACAACTCCCTAAATTTTTCAGCTTCAAATGGAAGGAGGATCCAACCCCCTTTCCTTGCCCCTTCCTTCCTCCCTAAAATATAAACGAGAGAATCAACCTGCCACTGATATTGATACATCATCATCATCAAAATTGGTTCAACCCAAAAACCACATAAAGCTATGCCAATATTTCCAAGAGTATCTCCCAAATCATATACCCAAAATCACCAAGATATGCATCAAACCATGTGCAAAAAACCTCCAATATATACCTCAAGCATGTAACAAAACTCCAAGATATGCCTCAAAGCATATACCAAAACCTCCAAGATATGCCTCAAAGCATATGCCAAAACCTCCAAGATATGCCTCAAAGCATATGCCAAAAATTCCAAGATACAAGCCTCAAGACATATAGAAAAACATACCTTTCATCATGTGGATACCGTAATGCATGATATCTCGAACCATCAAACCTTCTTCAACTTCAACATCAAGAGAAGGGCATCTTCCTCAAACCCTTCCTTAACCTTGTAGGATTGTATTGAGCAACGGGGGGTGCCTCACGTGATGAGTATTGGACAACGAGCGAGGGCCTCGCGGGACACCCTATACTTGACCCACAGGGGGTCACCTTAGATAGGGTTTTCTGAAAATCCTTCTGACATCTGCAACTCCGAGAACTCCCTCCTTTGCATGCCTCTGCTACTTTACTTGTGCTAAGAGATCATAAGTCTTCTTTATTAAAAATGAGAGGCTTTTGATGGGTATTTATATCCTTCCAAATACCTCCTTTACTTGTCTTTAGGGCTGACCTTTGAATTCTTGTTTGCAACCTTTTTTTCTCCTTTACTTGATTTTGGGGCCAACTTATAACTTCTTAACCATTTAAGGGAAAATGTTACATGATCATCTTTAAGAGGGCATATCTCTTCAACTGTGAGGAAACAAATGGCGTGCCACATAGCGTTTGAAACGACTTGATGAGGAATATCAATCCATGGAGGTTTTGCATTCATTTGCAATGTCCTTCATACTCTTTTTCTTCAATCAACTTCGGGATTCATGACCACACCTCTGGGGCTTCTTGCCATATTTTGAGGGATTCTTGACCATGCATTGTAATTTCTTTTCTTGACAACTAGGGATTCTCGTGGGCTTCTTCAAATCATATTCTTGTGAGGGTCATTCTTAGAGCTATGCCATAAGGGGACCACTTTAGATACTCCTTCAAATAAATCCATCACTTCTAGGGGATTTTGGACCCACTTCGGGGCTTCTTCTAGGGTTGACATCAATGACAACCATGTTTACAACAATGCAAACCCACCTACTACTTCTTCTTCATCTCCTTCAACAACGTTTGAATGTATTGACTTCCTTTGACCTCTTGGCAAGTCATATTGTATTTTCTGATAATATTTCTTGAAGTGTCTAGGATTATCACAGTAATAACATCTGAATTTAGGTTCTTGGTTGCATTCCTAGCATTGTTTTGTTTCTGTTTACTTTTGTACCATGTTCTAAATGTACTCTTTATAATGTATGAAGCTGATCTTTCAGTATGATCTAGTCTCCTTTCCTTCTGTAGAATAAATGTTGATAGGCTCTCAAATATAAGTGTTTGAGTCTCCCCAATCAGATGTAATGACTCAACAAATGAATCAAAAGAGGGTGACAAGCTTTGCATCACCAAAGCAACCATATCCTCATCATCTACTAGCTTCCCAATTATAGACAATTGATAACTAAGATCCTTTAACTGCAACAAATAATTAGATATTGATCGTCCTTCTCGCAACTTCATGGAAAACAAACGATTTTTCAAATACAATGCTTGCCCAACTTTTGATGCTTGATACATATTCTTGAGATTCACCCATAAGACATATGTTATAGTGGAATTTCTTACCTATAGAACTAATGCATATGCAACTGACAATTTGAGAAGCAATAAATCTTCTTTATGTCTTTTATAGTAGTCTTAATGATTAATATTTGGCCTCTCTTATTTTCCTAGGATGATTTGATCAAAATCTCATAACTCACTAATGGTCAATATCTTATGACTCCATAAATTGTAATTATTTCCAATCAATTTTTTAAACTCTAGAAAGACTAAATGATGCAAACTAACCATTCTTAACACGTAACTAAATTTGAATACTATTAATAACTTTCAATAGCACTTCAAAATCACTTACAGTCCTCAAGCTTGTCAAGTGCAACAGTGGTAGCTTTAACACAAATTTCCAATGCTTCAGTCACATGCACAATTTGCAATTGTGCCACAAGAATAACGTAGGAACACCCTCATAGCTTGATCTCTAAAATCGATTGTATTCTACCTTTGTGGATATGCGTTTTCTTGTTGTTACTAGAGAATGGAGAAAATCTGAAAGGAAATGAAGGTGAATAAAAAGGTGAAATTTAAACATTGAAAATCCGGGAACCATAAATTTTCCATCAAAGCAAAATTGATAGAATCTAACCTCAAAATTGTCATTGACTCCACATTCTATATTCTCAACATTGTATTATATTTCAGAGACACTTGTTATTTCCCTCCTTGCAATAACCTAAGTGCAACATGCAGTTGCTGCGATATATTCTGCTTCTATTGTGGACAAGGATACTGAAGACTGGTTCTTTCTCAACCAAGACCCCATACAATCACCCAATTAGAAAGCCGCTCCACTGGTACTTCTTCTATCATCAATGCCTCCTACCCAATCTCCATCTATGTAGGTGATTACTGTAGATTTTAAACTTGTACAATATTTACTGCAAACATATTTTCAGAAAAAGAACAGAAAAGATACAATGGCAAATATAAACATTACACAAAGATTTTCCCCTGGAAACCCAAATCGGGAAAACCAACATATTCTATATTCATTCATAGTGATACATTGTTTACAATACAATATACATATAGGAGCCAGAGACACCCAAAACCCTAACCTAATGACCTGGATTGATCAACAACCCTAATTCCTTAACTGGAAATAGAAAACCATCGGCAAAAAACCATATGTCGAAAAACCGCCCAACAATGGACATGAAAACCGAGGCAACATGAAAAATGAGGCAAAACTGTGAGACGTTTCCTGAGGAAAAGAAATCTCGGGGACGCTGCCCTCGAACCCCCGCGCAGGGGGATGTCRCCCCCCTCAAACTCCATGTGTGCCCGATGCAATGCAGGCACTACTACTCATGCAAATAATATAACACATGCCCAACATTCTCCCACTTGTTGTTTTCTTTACATACAAGGGGGTTACAGGGTTACATAGTCAATAATCCAGGGAAGCAATGCCCATGAWTCCTCTAAACCAAGAGCACTTCTCAGTGCTCACATATTTTGTTAATGAATATGAAACATTCTTCAAAGTTTCCACCTTCATCAACAATACTTTCTTTTCTTCAACCATGTCTCTCACAAAGTAATATTGAATATCAATATGCTTTGTCTTTGAATGATAAGTCGGGTTATTCACCAGAAAAATTGCACTCTGACTGTCACAGTATATCCTTACAATTTGCTGTACTAACCCAATACTTGAACACAATCTTTGTAACCATACTGCTTCCTTACTTGCATGAGTGGYTGCCATGTATTCAACTTCTATAGTTGAAAGTGTCACTACATCCTATCTTTTGCATGCATGATCCCGATCATGAGAGCCCAACTCAGGTTGTTAGAGTACTTGGTCCACATGTGGGATGCGGATCAACAGTTATTTCATGTAGGGGTCCACACACTGACACTAGATATCGAGGATATCTATTTTCTGACGGGGTTATCACGACGTGGATGCGACTCTGACCGGAGGTAGGGGTGGTGGACTTCCTATGCGTGAGTATGTTCGTCGACACTGTGTTCCCAAGGCGGAGAGAAGCAAGGGTAAAGTTTCCATTTGGGGGGTCCAATACTTGACCCTATAGACTATCTTGTTTACCATTGTACGCATGGATGGGAGCGTGGCTCCGCACATGGCTCTCCAGAGATATTTCCAATATGCAATAGAGTGCACAGATAAATCGGTATATGCAGACACTAACATATCTCCCTAGATCCACCTGAATCTAGAGCAAAACAAGACATGACATGACTCTTTCCCTAAGTTGTAATCATCGAATCTACTACCAAGAAGGAATGAGTGACATACCTTTATATCGCTTCCTTAGGTATTTTTTGTTCCTACTTCACTCTGGTGCTCTTGTGAGATCAGGTCCAAGACAACACAAACCAACCAAAGTGAAGATAGCAAAGTATATTCAATGACAACCTATGCATATGATCAAGGAGTTATGCGATAAAATAAGAGTGATTTTATGGGAAAGGGACATGTCACTGTATTGTATTAAATGAAAGTAGAAGATACAACCAGATCGCCTTGATGTCGCAAGCTTCCTTTCAGGGGTCCTTTGTTCCAACACACACACTTGCTCTACACTTGCATGAAGAAGATTGTTACACATGAAATTTGCACACCTAGGTACCTCGCCCTAAGTGTTGTAAAGTGTCATATAAGTGTCGCATACACCTTAACACCATGGAATAACCTATGTCACTATCCCTAGTCAATGTGAAGGAGGGATATATTACATGAAGGCCAAAATACCAAGTACACATGAATTATTATTAATATTCATGGAAAAAGAATTGATTAAGTGTGAGAATCAAGTGCACATAAATTATTATTAATATTCTTGAAAAATAAAGTAATTAAGTGTGAGGATCCACCTCACATTTGGTTTCCTATTTTTTAGGGAAGGTGGAGGATCTCATGGATGGTTGAAATATTTCCTCCTTAAAATCCTTGAGAGATATATCCTCCCTAAAATCCTTAAGAGATATTTTCTCCCCAAATATCTTAGAGATCCCTTTCTTAGTGGATTTGATGAGAGATCTTCTCCATGGTGGTTAAACCTCCAAATCCTATATAATGAGGGGTTTCCATGGAGGAGGGGAATGGAGATTGAGAATTATACCAAACTTATGATCTCATGAGTGGTATGTCATTTGGAGTATCAACATTCTGCGTGTGGACTGTTTAAGCAAGGGTTGACAAGGGGAACTTGATGAAGCTGCTGCACTCACATCTACAGTTGTAAGTTTTCTTCATTGTTGTTCTCTTAAATATAATATGCTTGGCCTGTTTCTTTCATATCTTTGTTTGATCTCACATGAATTCTTCTCTAATATATATATCTATTTCAAACTAATCTCAGTAGAGTAGGAAGCTGGTTGTATCTTTGTTTGTCTACAGGGCTTATCGAGGAGTTCGAGATTGGACATCAACTCGGACTGTGCAGGGACAAATACCGATAAAAGGTACTTTTTTTCTCCTTCCTCCTCACACATTAGTTTATCTATATCTAAAAGGAAGTCAGTGTCCATGATAAACATCTTCTATCTTAAGAGTTAAGAGTCTATCTCTCAAGAGGAGATCTACCTGTCCGCATGGAGATTTTCCTTCAACAGAAATTGGTGACTCCATTGGGGAAGGAATCATATTGTCTTTCCTTGGTTTTTCCCTGCCCTTTTACCAACTTTCATATCAATTTTGTTTGTTTTTTTATGATCCATTAGCCTTCTCCCATCTTCACTTACATTTTCACCAATTTTTATGCATTCTGGGTGAATGTTTTGCAATTTTTTGGCTCTTTTTCTGAGCTTCTGGGAAGCCTGGCACACCCTGCCCTTGATATAAAAGCACCAATGCTCCCTAAATTCCTTAGATAGAGTGTTATAATGCTCTGTGTACCCTTTTGGGGGAGCGCCAACCTCCTTCTTGGGGTTTTTCTGCCTTTCTCTCATTAGTTTTTTGCAACATGTTTTGTGGAAATCTTTACCCAGTCTTTGTGAATGGTTTGTGAAGTTATTTGGATTGGTTTTTGATGCTTATCACTCCCTCTTTTCTTGATTGGAGCTTGAAACCCTTTTCAGAAATGTGAAAATTTCTCTTTCTAGCTGCTTGTTTTGTCGGGACAATTTGGGTATTTTCTCTTTCTCCCTGTCTCTTTTTGGATTCTTCT
>JASDQU010504926.1:25437-36269 GCA_032191745.1 Picea mariana | reverse complement strand
AGGGATTGTTTTGAAAGATTAGCTAAAATGCATGTAAGGGAACAGAAGAGGAACAAGAAATTGCTCAAGGCAAATCGTAAATTGCTTAAAGTGATTAAAAATTTGAGGATCAAACTGAGGCTAAAGAATCCTAAGCCAAGAGCACATTCTGATTTAAGAGCTCTAGTTGAAGTTGTTGAGAACCTAAATGAAGACCCTCAGGAGTAGGTAGGTCGAAGAAAGTCTCTTTTTGCAGTTTTGGACAGTGGTGGAAAACTCAACATTTTCGGCAGCGTATTCATTTTCCTCAAGGCGTCGTTAGCTGCCGCAAGCTACACTTTCGACGGCTAACCCTTTTCTGTTTTACACCTATAAGCTACCGAAAGCGTAAAGGATGACAACATGTTCATGTTTTGCATAGATCGAAATTTTTGGCGTCGAGATTTTGTGAAAGGCGTGCCAAATGAAAGACAAAGATTAAAGGGATACAGATCATCACCCTTTTCAAGTTTTTGAGGCAGGTATTAAGGAAAAATGGTTAAGTGGCTCTTGAAATTCGTGGTAAAGATTGTCCATCTGTCACAACAAGATTTCAAAGTGCCTTGTCATCTTCTTGACATTTATTGAAGATATCGTGAAGACCAGTAAAGGGAATGTTATTTCTCCACCTGTCAATTTGTTGTCTACCATTCGAATGGATAATGACTTTGCTGAAACAACCCTCTGGAAATCAGGAGAAGTTTTGCATGTGTCATTTCTGTTATAATCAACCCTTATGTTTAGGAGACCATTTGTGACATGTGTCAATCATTGTAACTGTTTTCTATTTTTAGAAAGCAGGGGTAGAGTTTGAGTTTTTTAGGACTGATAGTATTTTTACCTTTATATACACATGTAAAAGATGAAAGCAGGGTTCGACCTATGAAGTTTTTCCCTTTTGGCTGGACTATGGGCCTTGCTACTCCAGGAGGTTTTGTCTGTAATTTTTGAATGACTAAACAATAATAGAGAAAATGATTTATAGGATTCTTGTGTAGCAGCGTTGGTGGTGTGTTCCTTGTCTGTTTTTAGTTATCTTTCTGCTATCATTCAAGCAATTTCATTTCTTATTATTGAAAGAGAGCAATGGAGAATAATTTATGCATGCATACTCTTTGTCCAAGTTTTCAATAATCTATATGTTATTCATCTGAAGCTTTACAAAGGAATTCTTAACTGCCCCTCTGTTCAGTGGATCTCTCCCTTTTCACCTTATTCATAGGCACTAAATCTAAGACGATCCAACAATTGTTACTATCTTTCCCTGTGGAGACATTTACCTCTAGATCTGATTTGATCATTATCTTATAAACAGACCCCATAGCCCAATGGTGATCTGAGAAACTCGTCAACCACATCCTCATCTAAGTATTTCAAAAACCCCAACCCCATACTTTCATAGCTAGCCTAACATCCATCCCATACCAACCAAGTTAAATCGAAAAGAGAGAGCCCTCTCTGAGTCTTGGAGGGCTAGATCCAAGATTCCAAGTGGTTTGAGGTTGCCTCTGTGACTGCCTCCGCAGACTTGGGAAAATTACAGAGCATTAACACTTCTCACACTCACTTAAGATTTAGATTACATGCTGCATGCTATTCATGTTCCTTAAATAACTCAATTCACTAATAAATACAATTTTACTTTAATTAATTCCTTTTAACTAAAGTAAACTCAAGACTAGAAGATATTTTAATGACTTCCACATTCTAGACACATGCCAATGTGGAAGTACCCATCTGATGCTACCACAAACATCAACATAAATTCAATCACACTTTTGAGAAATATATGAAAACCCTCTTCATCATCGAATTTCCCTTGGAAAAGTCGAGGTTCCAAATAGATTTCCCAGGAAGATATGAAAAGAGAGTTGACTGTTCTTTTAAATTCTAGAAATATTATGGAAAAATTCAGCCATTGAAACTTGTCCCATTGTCTTCCTTGTCAAATTAACTTTCCAACAAGCTCTTGTTTTCCCAAAACGAACACTAGGAACTCAAGATATGAGCTTAGGAAGTTCACTGTTCAAGAACCGTTGATCTCGTTCATGGGTAAATCTTGTCCCTTGATTTGATTTCACCTCTCTTAGTCCCACATTCATTTGGGAAGGGAAAAAATTGGTGTTTATAATACATACACCTCCTTTACCATTTATGTGTGAAATAAAGGAACTTATGGAAGCCTTAGTGTAGCTCTTGCGCCTTAGAAAAATTCATGCCTTGGTAATATTTTGGCCGCCCAATCACTGCCTAATCATCGCCAAGTCACTTGCAATGTCACTGTCCAGTGACCTCTATCCATCCATGTGTCATCCAGGGGCAATTCCACGAAAAGGGGGAAGAAACTTAGGACAATAATTAATGTTAAAAAATTAAGTAAAGTGTTTGAGGAGTTACAGAATGCAGAGGTAAAAGAGGTAGGTGAGGAGATAAAACTTGGTAAAATGACTAAGTATGAGGTACAAAAAGGGGAATGGAGAGTGAAATATAGTGAATGCAGGATTATAGATGCGGGACAAAAAACATGGGGAAATGAAAAGGTGGATTGCGGATGCGGGACACAAAACATGTGGAAATGAAAAGGTGAAAGGAAATGACTCCCACATCCACATTGAGAAAATAAACTAAGTGTAAAAGTGAGTAAAGAAAAAAGATAAGTCATGCTGGTGATAAGTGATACATGAATACGTGATAAGTCATGCGGGTGATAAGTCACGCGGGTTAGAAGTCATGTAGGAGTGGAAGGTGAAAATGCGGGTATGGTCTCCTACATTCAAAAGTAAAAAAAAAAAAACGAAGTATAGGAATTAGTAAAAACAAAGTGTAAAACCCATTAAAATGTGAAAACGTGAAAGGGGATGACTCCCGCATCCGCAATGAGAAAATAAACTAAGTGTAAAAGTGAATAAAGAAATAAGATAAGTCATGCAGGTGATAGGTCATGCAGGGGATAAGTGGTACAGGTGATAAGTGATAAGTCACGCGAGTTAGAAGTCATGCAGGAGTGGAAGGTGGAAATGAGGGTATGGTCTCCCGCATCCACATTCAAAAGTAAAAAATAAACTAAGTATAGGACTTAGTAAAAACAGAGTGTAAGGCCCAGTAAAATGACTTAGTCATGAAGGGTGCAATTTGGGTAATGCAGAAGATAGAGGTGCAAATTGAGGGTCGTAGGATTGGGAGTGGAAGGTGTAAATGAGGACATGGTCTCCCGCATCCGCATTCAAAAGTAAAAAATAAACTAAGTAAAAGACTCGTTAAAAACATAGTGTAAAACCTAGTAAAATGACTAAGTCATGAATGGTGCAATTTGAGTAACGTGAAAGATAGAGGTGCAAATTGAGGTTCATGGGATTGCAGGTTGTGGGACACAAGACATGGGAAAAAAGGTAAGTGGAGAAGGTGGTTGTCCTGCATCTGCAATGGAAGAATTAGTGAAAAAAAAGTAAAACATGGTAAGTCATGAAAAATGACTAAGTGTTGGGGAGGTAAGTAGTAGGGTTACGTGAAAGTAAGAAAATGGAAATTAAATATGAAATATATAAAATGGAAAATGGAAATCTGAAAAATGGAAAATGGAAAAAAAGAAATAGGAAAAGTAAAATGGTAAATGAAAAATGGAAAAATGAAAAATGAAAAATGAATATGAATATGAATATGAATATGGAAATGGTGTGGAAGATCAGAAAAATTCCTAAGTATGGAGAGTAGTGAGGAAGGAGAGTAGAGTGGAAAGAAAGAAAAATGGCTAAGTATAAAGTGTGGAGAGTGGAGAATAAGGAAAATGGAAAAATGGTTAGGTATGGGGCTGCAATTTGTGAGAGAAAAATGACATATCTTAGGCATATGAGCTCTGTTTTAGATTCCATGGAGTGTTGAATGGAGCCAATACATAGGGATATTCAGTGAGAATATTGGCATTGTTGGACACACCGACCACATTGAGAGGGGGGGGGGGGTTGAATCAGTGTACGGCTCTTTTTCAACTTTTCCCTTCACAAAACTCCTTAGTTAGCAATCACCATTTACTCATTACTTATTACTGTCATTTATAACCAGTTCAATGTGAACATATATCAACAACATGTAACAACAACATATATCATCAATAAGTCATCACCACAAGGAACATAAAGAACACACGATGTATATACAATTTCCTTTTTATTACAGACTACAATCCTTGGGTCATCAACAACAACTGAATAGAGTACAACTCTACAAGAGCTTCAACTATACAATGCAAGACTCAACTTACACAACTCAACACCAACTGAAAAGAGGAATCAATCCTCAAAAAATACCAATCTGCCAATAGGTACACGACCCGTTAGTAGTGCATCACGTGCATGTACGCGCCCTACCAGTAGTACAATTCACGTATGTATGCGACCTATCTGTACTACAACCTGTGTATGCCTTCTGAACAATTAGGGTTTTCTCTCCTTGATAAACTCAAATATTTTGCAACCTTCAGTCACATCCACTTTTGTCTTTCACTTTCCAATCTGAACCATAACCAATCACAACACATCTATGCTATCCAACAACTTACTCATTCTCCTCAACCATACAATATGAATGCTATATAAGCAACCAATATACTATGGAAATCATATCAGTACTAAACCATAAGAGTGCTACTCACTCTCAACCAGCATAACCATATCACAACATCCATATCAGGAATGCCTTAAGCATTCAACATACAATAAGCAAGAGTATCCATCAAGGCAACTATGAAACCATACCGGAATTTCTATGGCAGATATGAGCCCATAGAATGCATATCTGGAACCTGCTTTAGTCTTCCAAAGCTTGGCACCATCTCACACTCAAGTCTTCATGACTTCCACAAACTGTACGTGCTCTAACTTCCTTCAACCAACGTGTGTATGTGCTTTGTCTCACTGCTACCCGTGTATGTATGCGCTCTGGCCCACTGCTGCCCACGTATGTATGCGCTTTGGTCCATTGCTGCTTGTGTACTCCTTCAGAAACTAGGGTTTCCTAACTTCTGAAACTTTCACCGTCATGATCTCAGACTTACGAAAACTTTGATGCRTCCATGAGATCCTTCAATCAATCTCTCTYTCAGAATAGATATTCAATATATGCTCTAGAGATATTTCTACAAGAGACCCTTGCCTCTTATTTATACTCTCCAAGTAGCTTCCTTAGAAGCATCTTCTAGACCACTTTGTCCACATAGTCACCTATGTCAAACTTTGTCCAATTTTCCACTTGTCCATATATCTAATAGCTACTTGACCACTTAACCCACTTTCCTTATTTTAGGGTTAACCTTCTTATAACCACTTTCGATAAATAGAAAGTTCTCCATTTTCTTTATTATTTAAATAATCCTCTTGACTTTATCTCTTCACTTTATTATTTGAATAATTTCTTCTTTGTAAGCGCTTTGACTTCTTTGACCTTTTGGGGCTTCTAGCCATCACATGAGGGTCCGCCAACTTCGTAAGGCCATAACTCTCAAACCGTGAGGAGTTATGTGACGTTCCCCATACCACCAGAAATGGCATGACAAGAACTATCCAACTAGGATAGTTTCACTGAAAAATTCACTGATCTTCATCTCATTATTCCGCAATTAAGTATGGGTTCTCTAACCATACTTCTAGGATAACTCAACCACAAAGCATCTTCCCATGAGGGTTTTCACCATAAGGGGACCACTTTGGAGTTCATCCATTTGTACTCTTTATCAACCATGATAAGACAATACTGAGTCATATTTTACATCAACCAAACTATGCATCATATATCAATGACAACACATTGATCCATCTTCATCTATGCATAATATATCAATGAAACCATATCGATCCATCTTCATCCGTGCATCACATCATATGAATACTACTCCAATTGACATCAATCCATTTATATCAAGGACAATACATGATCCATCAATCACTACATCACTATACTATGACAAGACATTTTTCCTTTGACATCAATCCTTTGGCATCAATGACAACATGATCCAATAGGCATAAGTATTTTCCTTCTTTTTATTATCATTTTTTTTCTTCTCTTTTGTTTCAAATAGAAATCATCTTTGTTAGCTTTTCATGATGAAGAACTGGAGAGATGAAGTTGATTGGAAACTTGTTGGGTCTTCATGATCATCAATTGAAGATTATTTAGAACTTTCCAAGTTCAAAAAATTTTTGGTCTCTATTTGAAAGAAAAACAGGTTCACATATTTACCCCAATCACTTATTTGATGGGTGTCAGGAAAACACATCAACACCTATGTGCCTCTTCTTGCATTTCTCCAAGTCAGAACAATTTTAAATGGTCGAGATTAATAGTTTTTTGGTCTTCAAAAAAAGTGAGAGAAAAAGTATCTAAGAGGATCGTGCCTTGCCACTTCTCTCCACATGTCCCTATGATCGAGCGTTAGATCCCCTCCCAAGATAACATTGTCACCTTTTAGAATATCAGAATCTCTTATCCCATCTCATAATGGCTTCATGTCTCCATAGTGATCATACATATTTATTATTCTAAACACTCTCCCTTATTCCTTATACCTAACTTATATGACAATACCTACATGTAGGATATTGGTAGAAATGGGTTATAAATTAACATTCCACTTAGAAACCAAACTCCCTGACAAACCCTCAACATCCACTTACCAAAAATTCCAATCTTTCAAAAAAGAAGATGAAAATTCGACTACTTTTGACCCAACACACATAGTTTCTTGATGTAGAATTGCATATGGCATGTATAGTGTAATTTTTTTTTTTAGGGTTTGTTTCTTAAGGGCACCCCAACCCCTCTAGAGTTTAGAGATAGGATAATCATTTGTATACTACTTTTTGGGTATTTCCAGCTGTAAGGATGTCGCTACCAGTAAGCCGTTTCTCTTCTCTAACCACTTTCTTTGGCTATGATTGTTCCTTGGAAATAAGGGATTTTATTTTGACTGAAGATAGGAAATCCTGGTCAAAATAACCCCCCCCCTTCTAAGGTCACTAATTCCTCTACATAACCTTTTTTTTACCTTAGATGGTAAGAGGGCTTGAAATATGGGTTTTATGATTTTTTGTTTAATCTCGGGAGAGGCCTTTTATTGAATTTCAACCTCATCTTAGTTACCTTCAAGAGATACTAGAACCCTAGGAATATTAGGAAAAGAGGAGAGATTTCCTTACTTTCTCAATAGAGTACTCACTAAATATCTTAGGTGAACCTTAGACTTTGGAATGGCATCAACCCTAGGATTTAATAGAGGGATAGTTTGATCACTATTCCCTAATCCATCCTTGTAGTATCATATTGACCACCCGACAAGAAAAGATGAATCATAATGAATTGCGTAAATGCACAAAGGGGTAATTTGAAATAGGCATATCTTGATAGGTCGAAGAGATACCTTACATGCATTGATCCTCTTTGATGCCTCAAAGATTCTTTATTTTCATTGAATGAGATTGGGCCTTTCCTCTTGTAGGAGATAAAGAATACTACGAACCCTGAGGATATATACAATCCTCTGTAGATAAATTCTTCAAACCAATTTTGGAATCACTAGAACAAATTGTCTTCTTGACCCACACCTTCTTTTTCTGGAGAAAAGCTCTCTTAGGGTTTTTGCAGTGTTCCCAAAAATGACCTTTTCATGATAGGTTCCGCATTGATGAGAATTTTCCAAAAATATATTCTTTGTTGGGTATGTGTTATATTCTTTGCAGGGGGGTTCTGGGGTAGCGCCCCCGATAAATTGTTTTTCCTTGGGAAACATGTCACATTTTTCCTCGATTTTCGTGTCCATTATTGGACGTTTTTTTGACACATGGTTTTTGCCGATGGTTTTCTATTTTCGGTTAAGGAATTAGGGTTGTTGACTAATCCGGGTGATTGGGTTAGGGTTTTGGATGTCGCTGGCTCCATATGTATATTGTATTGTAAACAATGTAACACAACGAATGAATATAGAATATGTTGGTTTTCCCGGTTTGGGTTTCTAGGGGAAAAATATTTGTGTAATGTGTGTATTTACCATTATATATTTTATGTTCTTTTACTAAAAATATGTTTGTAGTAAATTATTTACAAGGTTGAAATATACATTTGGTATCGGAGCTTTGTTGGCTTTAGGGGGACGCCTTTGTGGTCAAGGGTTTGGCTCGAGACTTTGATAAGCCTTGTTACAGTGGGGGATATGTGGTATTGATTTTTTAGGTGAAAATAAATGGAAAACAATTTGAAAATGGAGATCGAGAAGTTTAATGGACAAATTTTTGAGCTGTGGAAGCTCAAGATGGAATATCTGTTGGTGGACAAAGATCAATGGATCACGATGGATCCAGGTACTACACCTATAGTAACTTCAACATATGACTGGAAAAAGTTGAATCAGAAGGTGAAGAGCACAATCCGACTGTGTCTCTTGTATTCAGTATTACTGAATGTGTCAGAGGAAGCTACAACCAAGGATTTATGGGATACGTTGGGGAAGTTGTATCAGTCTAAGTCCCTAGTAAATAAACTCTTCCTGAGAAAGAAGCTGGATAATGCGAGGATGAGAGATGGAGACTCAGTGGCAAAGCATTTGAGTGCCTTCAATATGGTGGTAAGTTAGTTAGTATCTATTGAGATTAAAATTTCAGATGAAGATAAGTGTATAAGTTTATTGTGTTCTTTACCAGACTTGTGGGATAGTCTGGTTGTGGCCACATGTATTAATACAACTGCCTTGAAGTTTTATGAAGTGGTCTTATCCTTGTTGTTTGAGGAGATGAGACGAAAGAACATGGAAGGGTAGAGCACAAATGCATTATTTGGAAGAGGATGCTCCCAGAAAAGAAATAGATCTAAGTTCTCAAGTGGCAGATCTAAGTCTAAGGGTAGATATAAATCTCCTGGAAAGTTTGTAAAGGTATGTTGGAGATGTGGAAAAGAAGGGCACTACAAGAAGCAATGTATATCCAAAGTTGAGAAAAAGAAGGGATCTGAAGAATCTCCTTATACAGAAGAAAAGACCTCCAAGGAAGAAGGAGGGGATGTGTACTTGGATTCTTCAAGCACACATGCAGATCATGAGGCATGGTTGGTTGACTCAGGTGCATCCTTTCATATGACTCCCCACAAGGAGTGGCTCTATGAATATGAAAGGTATGATGGAGGTAATGTTTTCCTAGGTGATGATTCGACAACCAGAATCATAAGACGAGGAAAAGTCAAGTTGAGGCTCATAGATGGAAGGATTAGAACACTGCTTGGTGTTCTGCACATCCTAGGTTTGGCCAAAAATTTGATTTCTATAAGCAAAATGGACGATGCAGGGGTAAAAACAATATTTGAAAAGGAAACCTATAGGATGGTTCGATGATCAATGGTGTTGTGGAAGGGAGTTCAGTTTGGAACCCTGTATAAGCTGCAAGGAAGCACTATTGGTGATGGGTGTAATAGTTCCATTGTTCATGATATTGGAGTTGAAGAAGAAAGAAGGCCTATAGTCTCTGGAGAAAAGGTCATGTTGTGGCATCAAGGACTAGGTCATATTGGAGAGAAGGGTCTTCGACTACTATGCGATGAAGGTATGGTTGAAGGTATGCCTAATTGTTCTCTGGATTTTGATTTCTGTGAACATTGTGTATATGGGAAGAAAAATCGAGTAAGATTCCCCTTTGGTGCAATGAGGGCAGAAGGAATTTTACAGCTAGTTCACATTGATGTTTTTGGACTTGTGTCGGTCCCATCATTGGGAAAATCTATGTATTATGTCTCATTTATAGATGACTTCTCGAGGAATACTTGGATATATTTCCTCAGAAAGAAATCTGAAGTCTTGGACAGGTTTAAAGAGTTTAAGGCTCTTGTTGAGAATCAAACAAAGAAAATAATTAAGGTGTCGTGGATAGATAATGGCGGAGAGTTCTGGGGGAATGAATTTGAATAATTCTGTAAGAAGTGTGGTATATCAAGGCGAAATAATACTCCATATACACCTCAAAATAATGGAGTTATAGAAAGGATGAACACGACGCTGATGTAAAAAGCAAGGTGCATGCTCAGTGGTGCCGGGTTAGGGAAATAATTATGGGTAGAGGCAATGGGTACTTCTTGTTACCTGGTAACTAGATCACCCTCATCAACGCTGTATGACAAGATTCCACAAGAGTATGGCTGGTAAGAAATCTTCTCTCACACATCTCAAGGTATTTGGCTATGAGGCTTGTGTTCATGTTCCAAAGGAAACCAAGAGTAAGCTAGATAAGAAGGCTGAAAAGTGTATCTTTATTGGGTATAAATATGGTCTCAAAGGTTATAAGATTTGGAACCCAAAAACTATTAAGGTTGTTTATATCCAAGATGTGGTATTTAGAGAAATTAAGGATGTTGTTAAATAGGGAGTCCTACCAAGTAAGGAAGAACCAAAGAAATTAGAGTTTGATTTAAAGGATGATGAATCAAACTCTACAGAAGAACATGAATCAAAAGAAGAATATCCTCATACTCCAGTATTGAGGAGATCGGTTCGAGAAAGAAGGCTACCAGAAATATATACTCCATCTGATTTCCATTCAAATTTTACTTTGTCTATTACTAATGATGATCCTAGAACTGTCAGGGAGGAAGTGGATTCAGAGGATGGAAATCTATGGAAAAAATCCATGGATGAAGAAATGGCAGCCTTGGATAAGAAAGAGGATTGGGATCTAGTGGAGTTTATGACTAGAAGAAATACCATTGGAAACAAATGGGTATTTAAAAAGAAGCTGAATGCAGAAGGAAAAGTGGAGAAATGTTGGATTACTGAGAGGGGGGGGGGG